>JAVFBZ010157939.1:0-16794 GCA_032466195.1 Katharina tunicata | reverse complement strand
TGAAAGAAAATGGAACATTCTATTAACCAAACAAGTAATACCAGCTTTGCATGTAATCTCAAATCAAAACATGTAAAGCTTTAAAGCTAGCATTTAGTACTACAGTAAATAATTTGAATGTCTACAAATATGTCCAGCTGTCAACAAACACATTTCGATTGTTAACCTTTTACCTGTATATCCGCTGAACAAACACTGACCACAATACCACTACAGGTGGTTGTGAATGGTGAAAAGAATACACACCTGAGAAATTGACACCTGACAACAAAGGTGACAATAAGTGGTCATCTTACCAGCTTGAAATCTATTCAGTACATGTATGTATAGCCAACCCAAAAATTAACACAATATCATGTTCAACACAGAACAGTGACAAACTCTTTTCCTATATCATTTTAAACATGTAGGTGTGTTTCTGTCAGCTGTAATTGTTAGTACTGTACGCTACATTTTGTATATCTTCTTTTAGAGGCATATTATGCCGCATGTAAAAATAAAGGCACTATTAAATATAACTTTAGCCTTTATGGATGGCAGCTTCTGGTTTATTTTTAGGTGCAACCTTTTGATCAAGATGCTAGCTACATGTACATATGTCATGCTTTCTTCACTCAGAGCATGAATTGATTGATTGATTGACGTTTTACGCTGACTGAAGGTTATTTCACTTATTGATGGCATGCCAGCCCAATCGGTGATGGAAACCAGCAAAAACCATTCTGGCAACATACATGTACAAGACGACATACATGTACAAGAAGACATACAATGTAGCAAGAAACGTTATATCGGAAATAAATCAAAGTTGTCATTCATAAAGTCACTCTAGATTTGCTATACATGTACATATATATTTTTGTATAAATGTAGAGGAAGAAAATTTTGCTTGCCTCCACCGGGATTCAAACTACTTAGGTCTCTGGCTAGCAGGGCCAACGCTCTAACCGACTGAGCTACAGAGGCTCACGGTAGAACTAGCAAATTTTCATCCAGGTAAAGGCTGCGAATCTTTCTCTACGTAAACACTGACACAGGGACACCGAACATGTATATATATAGTGACTTTGACACAGAAGTACAGGTAGATGTTTATTAATATGTTACGCATCAGTTGTGTACAATTTTATTCTGTCTATTTTTGTAGAATTTCTCTTTTGAAGTACTTTTGTGTTGTTTAGATGTTAAGAAAGTTTCTGCCCTTTAAAAGATCTACAACTGTTTACAGCAATTCTTGTGACGATCAATTCAGGTATTTGTGGACAATGAAAAAGTAGTGTGTTGAGGCAGAGGAGATTGCCTGTTCTTGAGAGTTGACATTGGAAAGGTTTGTAGATTGCAGATAATTTTTTATTTGTTATATAATACCAATACATGTACGTACCTTGTGAAATATGATATTAATTCATTTGTGGATAATAAAAAAAGGATTTTGACTGATTTGAAAATTCAGCCCGTTCCACTGTTTCCTTGTAGATTTTAGACACACCATTCGAAAGTGCTACAGGCTAGCTCAAATAGTAATTGCACAGGCTATATTTATTTGTACAATTTCCAAATCCCAAATGCCCTTCTTTTGTTTTAAGGTATTACAATATGCTCAATTTTTTTTTCATACACTTTTTCAATAGGTGAACTGCAATATAAGCTTACAGTAACTACATAAATAGGAGGGCGATTTTTAGTGGTTCTTGACCCACAAGTCACTCCCTTAAAAACACCTGAGGTATTTCAATATTGTAATCTGATCAGCTATGTGAAAAAGGTAAGTAGGGATTATTTCCGGTTAAGGGTCTCTTCAAACAATACAAACAAATAAACTATGCTAAGAGGCATGCCATTGAACTTTGGTTCCACGCAGGAGGCTTGGATTTTAGTCAAACATTTTCAATACATTGTACATTGACAAATTCCAGATGAGGAGTTTAATGCTTAATTTAATAACAGGTAAATGTAGGAAATATGGCACCAGATTTTCCATATGTCTTTAATAAGTGCTACATGTACATCATTTGATTATGAGTACCAAGAGCACAATAGAATATCAATCACCCTCCCCCACCCCCAACTGTACCACACCTTTGATGCACAATCACCCTCCCCCACCCCCAACTGTACCACACCTTTGATGCACAAAGTCAGGGATCTTGGGCTCTCACCATAGTGTTAGCCAGAAATCAAAAACAGGGTGTCTCAAATCACTAATTCCAAAGAAACGGGGTGTCTCATTTGACATTTTTCCTATCTCTCCCAAGTTAAATTTGACTGAAATAGGGTGTCTCAAATGGATTCCAGGGTATCTCAAAGACACCAAGACACCCCTCTGGCTCTCACCTATGTGATGTTCAGAACTTCTGAGTAGGAACAAGACCACTGACCCTGTGCATCAAACAACACCAGAAGACTGAAAGTCTGTGACAGATTTTACATTTAATTGCTGAACCTTCCTCGTAAATATTTACATAATCCTGTCGAATTTCACTAAATTTAACACTGGCAGCTAAAACCATATTTGTTTAATTTTAATTAAAAATTGATTGAAATATTTTTTTTAAATAACCAGTAGCCCACAGATTTTTGTGGGATCATTGGTCTTCAGCAGTGCTAAATGACTCATTCGACATTCTATAGAAAATTCCACCTTAATAAATATGCAGTTAAACATCGTACCCAGACAACTCTTCAATTTCTGGCAAACCAGTTATTATCGAATTAATCGCCTCACTTAGTGCCTATAAAGTTCTGGGTCATTTAATTTTTATGACAGCTAAGATTTTCCACTTGTTAAACAAATATAAATGAGAAATACGCATAAAACATTTAGCGGAGAGAAATGTATTATCTTAGCCCTTCAAAATGTCACAGTTCATTTTTACAAAGCTTCATACCTGACTTGATTAAAGATAAACATTAAGACTTAAGAGTATAGTAATACAGGTGCCCTACATGTCTATTAATATGTTAAGCTCAAAAATTCTTCAAACTAATTGTTAGTTTATTTTAATACCATCTGAAGGAAGCATATATACATGTACTATATATATTTACTACTACAATAATAGACATAAATATAGTCAACTGGACAAACGATTTTTATTAACACTGACGTTGCAACTCCAGCCTGGAGCCTTCAACAGAGTACAGATAACTGCTACACTTTGCATTTATATATATCTACAAGACAATGTGCATACATGTAGCTACCAGCTTAATAAAGTAACAATTTATTAATCAACTTAACAATGAAGAATATATCAATATAACCATTAAAGATAAATACTGTATATTTTTTCCACCGGGAGTAGTGCCTGAATTTTCAACCAGGTAAAGGTTAAAATGCATAAGGATTCAATAACTATACACACGTTCCAGTGTTCCAGTAGTCTAGGCCGCACAGCAGGTCCCCTATTACACAGTGGAACTCCTCCTCTGGATCTCACCATTGATGACTCGTATTACAAACTTTATTGTCAGGACATAATTTAACTGTCACATTCCTCCAGTCATGCCAGTGGAGCAAATTTAAACTCAAACTTCTTCAACTACTTACATGTAGTTTTACAATTATAGTTCACCCTGGTCAATAGTTCATTGTAGTCTATGTACGTGTATGTGGTATGTCCTAACAGAAACTGAGGAAAAAGTAACCCCCATTATTCATTTATCATTAGTCACATTTTTGTCAAGGGTAATCACACTGGCACAGGGATATTGACTAATTAAAGTTGATAAATTCTCTCATGTTCTAGGTCAATTCTCAGAGATAAGTTTCTAGATAGACCTGAATTTCGAGTTGTTCTGGATAACCTATAGGCGCATGATCCATCTCAAGAAAGGCAATACATGTAATATGTAAATTGTGAAGATAAATATGTGGCGAATATGTAACACACATACATGTAGATATTAGCCAATAGGTATGGGTTAAAATAAGCATAACCTGAAAAATGTATAGTTTAGAGTCAGTAGTAAACCCATTAGTCTACCAAATGAAGATGAGGACAGTTAAGGGTTATCTGATACAGAAGGGAGTTTCCTCTTAACCAAGAGATCCGTGAGAGATTTGTAATTCTTGTAGGCTATGATAGGTCTCTGTGATAGAGGCTTTAACAAGGTTTTGATATTCCTGTATTAGGAGACTTACAAACCTGGTGCTAGGCTGGTTATTATAGTATACATGTGTACATCTCTCAGTATGTATTTTTTGGAACATCAAGAAGTCATTATTTCTTTAATATTCAGAGTTCTGTTGTTTTTATTGTGTTTTTGTTGTTGTATTTTTTATTACATATTTTGTTTTTTGTTTAACGTTCCAACATTCCAACATTTCAAAGTGTCTGTAACTCAACAAAAAAAAACGTGAAATCACTTGACTTAGTGTTATCTCTGAACTTGGCAAAAAAATGTTTCTCCACTCCAGTGTCAAGCGTGACATCATAAATACAAGCCTGAATTGCCTCCAGTGTCAAGCGTGACATCATAAATATAAGCCTGAATTGCCCCGAAACATTTTGGCCTTAGTCAGAGAGCAGGCTCTATTTAGTTTCTGGTATATACCGATACAGTTCAGTAAAATTACTTTCTGGTATGCTCAACGCTGAGGATATTTCTTTTTAGTTTCTGGTATATTTTAGATTCTGGTATATTCTGTCTTCATAAATGCCATATTTATTTTCTAGTACATTCTGTTAGCGTGTACATGAATGCCATATTTATTTTCTGGTATACATGTATTCTAATAAGTATTAAACCTACACTGAAATTCCCGACCAGTGAAAAATTCACTGGCTCGGGTGAGGTGTAGGTTTAATACTTATTATGTTTATCCCTGATGATGATTGGAACATGTATTCTAAATGCTATATATTTTCATAAAGAGTAATCACACTGGCACAAGGATATCGACTAATTAAAGCCGATAAATAATCTCATGTTCTAGATAAATTCTCAGAGACAAGTTTCTAGATAGACCTGAATCTCGAGTTATTCTGGATAACCTATAGGCGCATCTCGAGAAAAGGCAATATATATATGTTCTGGTATATTCTGTGTATATGAATGCCATATTTTTTCTGGTAAACATGTATTCTGTGTACACAAATGTCATATTTATCTTCTAGTGCATTCTGTCACTCAGTGTGTAAAAGAATGCCATATTTATTTTTCTAGTATATTCTGTGAGCCTGAATGACATCTATATTTTCTAGTATATTATGCGAGCCTGAATGCCATCTAAATTTTCAAGTATATTCTGTGTGCCTGAATGCCATCTATATTTTCCAGTATATTCTGTGTGCCTGAATGTCATCTATATTTTCAAGTATATTCTGTGTGCCTGAATGCCATCTATATTTTCGAGTATATTCTGTGTGCCTGAATGCCATCTATATTTTCGAGTATATTCTGTGTGCCTGAATGCCATCTATATTTTCAAGTATATTCTGTGTGCATGAATGGCATATTTATTTTCGAGTATATTCTGTGCGCCTGAATGCCATCTATATTTTCAAGTATATTCTGTGAGTCTGAATGGTATATTTATTCTCAAGTATATCCGTGTATAGAAATCTTAATGTCATATTTTTTCTGGTATATTCTGTATACACCAATGTCATATTTTTTCTGGTATATTCAGATGACATTTTATTTAACGGTAATTTACATGTATATACATGAACGGATCAGCATCTCTACATATATTTATTTTACTTTCAGGAGTTAGCATACATGCACATTCAGGTGACATCATACAGATACTCATACACTGTACATGTATGTAATTACATGTACTCAGGAGCTGTCATATATTGGATTATTGACTGGTGTTTAACGCCGTGCTCAAGGGTATTTCACTTATATGACATTAAACAGTATCTCAAACACAACCAAAAAATATGAAGTCACTTAAGTGTTAACACTGATGGAAAGATAATGTTCCTCTAAAGCTAAGTATAACTGTATGAATATAATCTGGAAACGTACAAAATGTACTGCCCTTAGCCAGAGGGCTGAGCTGTCATACATGTACATACATGAATTTGCAGGTACATGTATATTGATGAGTTAGTATATTCTCTTTCTGTTATATTAAGAGTCATTAGAGGTCACCAATCACATTTTAATATACATGTACTTGTTTTTTCTGTTTATACGTAGATTACATGTATCATAGGTAACTGACTGATCAGTGATCACATTAGCAGAGCAGACACAATTTCTCATACATGCATTAAAATGTACAGTACTCTTCAAGTTGGGACGTGTATGGTCATTCTGGAATGCTGGTCATGTACATGTATATCCTGGGTTACCTTACCCGATTCTTACTAAACTAAAGGGCATCATGAAGCCAAACATTTATAAGTGAACGATTGATTGATTGATGTTTAACGCCATATGATCCAAAGGTATTACTTGTATGACGGTGGTGTATTCCTACAGTTAGCAGTGTCAGAATCACAACCAAATAATGAGACATCAGTCATCCCTAATTCTACATGCACACGTATGTAGCATTGCTGTACCCATAGTGTTAGCCAGAAATCAAAAACAGGGCGTCTCAAATCACTATTTTCAAAGAAACAGGGTGTCTCATTTGACATTTGTCCCATATTAAATTTGACTGAATTAGGGTGTCTCAAATTGATTTCAGGGTGTCTCAAAGACACCGAGACACCCCTCTGGCTAACACTATGGCTGTGAGTAACTCTGTTGGAAAGATAATGTTCCTCCAGTGCTACCGTAAGATTGACAGCAAGACTTTACACTCGTACAGTATATCCTCTCAGTATTTAAATTCGAAATCATCTCTACAGAAAAATAGACATTCAAGTGTTGAGTTTTAAGCCTTACAAGTCGAATGTGGTTCAGGTAAGGACATGTAAGAATTAAGTTCCTGTCAAACGACCTTTAGTATATAGTTCTAAGTAATCAACTAGGTGCCCCGCTGTTGCCATCAACTGTCAGGTATCAAATAACGTTTATCCGTCTACATCTTAAAATGACAAAACACCACCATGAATAGATTTTTAATGTAAATATACTGCAGTTTTTGTTTAATAAAACAGCTAGCCATTTTCATTATCTGAGTGTGTAAAAATATGAAAGATACACTGTAATTCTAACGCTACATGTAATTCAAAGAAATTTAGAAAATAATGCAAACAATCTTTAATCATAACTACAACTTGAAGTATTCTGGTCAAACTTATGACATGTACTTACTTGTATGATGAGATTTAACAATTTGTTTTAATATTCTTATCAAATTGTATGAAAATTTAGTATATAATACATATACATGTACTGATTAATAGGTAACAAAGACATACAAATTTGATTGATTTTCAACTTCTGGGTATATTGATAAGCCATGTTTCTTGGTAGAACTTTGCTAAGATCGTTTTCAAGCTATAAAACAATATACTGTACCCAGAAATTGAAAATCCATCATAGTAGTGTTTTTGTTATGTTCCCAGCTTCTAAATGTTGCTTAAACAAGTAACATGTATATTTATGGGTACATGTAGCGCTGATGTATCATGGGCGTAATAATGGTAAAATATTCTGTCAAAAGGACACATACTGTACAATGATACTATGTTAAGATTATATGACGTTGGAACGAATGGTTATAGTATTCATCTCCATGGGGAAGAGTTACCAAAAACTACCCGACGTGATTTTCTTGTATGCCATCTAAATAGAGCTGCGTCATAATCTTGTGGGTTAAGTTGACCAGTTGTTTGTTAACACTACTTCCATATACAGTCTTGTAGGTGCGATCCAGTCTGTAAGGCACACAGGTACATGTGGGAAGGTACAGGTGGCTACGGAGACTGCAGGGCATCTTTTTTTTTTACAAGATTTGTTTATAGCTTTCTACCAAACACAAACCACCCACAATGCATCATCATCACAGGAAAGTGGAATAACCTTGAGGATGGCGCTAGACACCAAGTAAACTACTTGTACCAATTACATTTTGATCCTCACAACTGTTGTTTGTTATATTGGTGTTTAACTTCATACTCAAGAGTATTCACCTACAGTATATGACGACTTTGCGTTGCCGGTGTATGGTGGAAAGCTGGAAAGTAACCTTGTAAAAGCCACCCTGCGAACTTTCCGCAGCCACCGGAAAACTTCCCTGATATACATGTACCTAAGGTCCACAGGGGGGACCAAACCTATTCTGGGTACTCCTCACAACTGAACTGCGGAAGTCGGAACTACAGGAGTTTTCCAAATTCCAACTCTACATGATGCTTTTTGCTGTCCAAAATGTCGCAGAAACTATTTTGCCATCTCAGAGTCTTTTTTTTTTATTTAATTGCCGTTTATTTATTTAGATCTTTGCAGGGTTTTTTTGTGGTATTTTTGTTAGCAGTGTATTTATTTTTTATTTTTTGGTGATTATTCTAGTTTATTTATTTAATTGCAGGTTTAGGACTTTAGGTTATACTATATAACCCATAACACAGCCTGTCAGCCCAAAGGGTAAAGGTTGGTACATGTATGTTTGATTAGGGTTTTACGCCGTACACAAAGAGCCAAGCTTATTTCACTTACATGACGGCATGCCAGCCCAATCGGTGAAGGAAACCACTGTAAACAAGGCAACATGCAAGACAGGACAAAACATCTACACAACATTAACAAAACAGGACACCACAACAAATCGGCATCCTGTGCCCCTAACATGTAGCTCAGAGAGCACAGGAGGCTCCCACCCAACCACCCACCCACTGGGTGAAGGAAACCACCCGTTACGTCATATGTAACAAACAGACAATGATGCTTCAGCCAATCACCTGTTGTCACTTTTCTCACTATATTGGATCAGTAATAAAGCTACAAGAGTAATAAAATGTCAAGCACGGACAATAAGCACTGTCCAAAATTTAGCCAGGTGTAAAACTCTTTTCAACTCAAATCATTTTCACACTAGAATTAATTGCACTGTGGCCGGCTGTAATACTTTGGCATATAGTTGTGAAATCCACCAAAGTGGTATTGAGTACACTGTAATGTACATTAGAAAACCTACAGTACATACAATTGATAGAATATTGTACTATGCCTATTGTAATGTATATTAGCAGATAGTTACTAGATCTCTCTGGACAGTCTGCAGCCAGAACAAGCTACCCTAAATGCCCAACAAATTCGACCCCATTTACCTACATTTAAAACTACATTTTATGCAAAGTTTAAGAAGTGCAGAAACACACTGTTGAAATTTTTAGGAAGTTCATACTTTAAGCTACTAGAAAATATATAAGTTTTTGTTCCAATCTCACCTTAATACCTTCAATAAATAACTTCAAACATGTGTCCATAGAGGTCGAATTTGTTGAGCATTTAGGGTAGTAGTATATTTTCCTATATTACACAACAGGTGTGTAATGGATGCATACATGTGGATGGCACTTCTCGAGTAACACCTGTTTAAAACGGGCATTATCGTAACAATAGGTAACAATGATTTTCAAACACGACAGAGACCTTTTGCGTCTGTAAGCTTATTAATATGTAATGCATAGTGCCCGGCAACACTTTTGTTGCTCAATTCAGATATTAATATTAATTATTTAACATGAAATCATATATTATGGGCATCAGGAAATTTCACTTGCTGTCAATATTACCTTTCTGTTATTTCACACGGTACGCAATTTCATTCATTGGCATTTTCATACATGTATCATCCGATTCCAATTGACACTAAGAGCTTATTTTCCTAGTTTATTAAAATTATGTCCATTTTTGTAACTCATGGTTAAAAACCCGAACAACAGCAGATACTTATCCTCAACTTATCATGAAAGAATTATTTCGAGTCAAAATGACAACAGCAGCTACAATTCAAAACAATTGTAATTTGTATTTAACTAAATAACAATTTACTCGAAGTAACTTGATACAAAGTAACATGTAACTGTAACCCCCTTCTCTCATTCCTTACATGTATATAAACAATTAATTAATTTACTTAATTAATCATAAAACAAATAAAGTTAGGTTATGTACATGTATTTATTAATTTCTTTGATTGGTGTTTAACGTTACATTTATATTCTAGAGTAAGTTGAGTATCTCAAGAGTATTACGCCTTTACAAGGACAGAATTTGCGCTGTCGGTGTATTGTGGAAGGATGTGAAGAAACCTCGTTAAAATGACCCCACGATCTCCATGGCACCCACGGACAAACTTCCCTTATATACCTTAGGTCAAGCTGGTCAACAGAGAGCTGTCAACCAACTGAGCCAGTACGGTGCCTCTGCTAAAGTTAGTTAATACAAATGTTCCGTTATGTAAGCCTATAGTAAAAAAACACACTGCACAATAATGAGCTATTCAGCCTGCATTGAAAGTTTAATCAATTTAATGATGGAGTTGGTCACGCCACAGTAACTTAACACTCAGTGAAAACACAAGTCTGTTACACAAGTGAAAGGCCACTTAAATTAACCCGGGAGTGAATGGTGAACTTACTCGAGCGTGACCTAATTGTAAATGTCACAGTCAGTGAAGCGTAACCACTTTAACGACTGATATTTATCTCCTAATTACTTCTGTCTGCCTGAAGGATTCAGACAAACATTTACATGTAACCACAACAACAAAGTCTGGCACAGTGGTACTTTTATCAAAACCATATATGGATTGATTGATTGATGTTTAACGCTGTGCTCAAGTGTATTTCACTCAGTATATGACGACCGTGACAGTGTATTCCAACATTACCAAGTCAAAGTGACAGTTGCACAGCCGAACAAGAGCAATGCTAAGATTGCATAATACGCCTGTCCACTATCATCAGTATTACATACATGTATGTACATACATACATGGGAATCTGTCCGTTGTATATGGTCAAGTCATAGGGCCTATACATGTATAGGCCCTATGACTTGACCATATACAACGGACAGATTCCCGAAAACAAATTCAAACAAGTCAAAAGTGTTTTTTTTATTTGGACATGTACATGTACATGGATATAGTATTAAGACAATATTATCTTCATTAGGTGACTATGTTAAAAAATTTTAAGTTATCATTTTAAGTTGTCTTCATTCAGAAATTGTTTTCCGGAATCAGTCTGTGATGCATACATGTGTAAATGCTCACGATAGAACTTCATAGGATGTACATGTAGCTACTGACCAGGTTTGACAACATTTATACTAGATATTGAGCGGAAATGAATGGACCAATCAGATTGCAGTATGGTACCTAATTATGCACAGATTAAGCTCAACATCGTACTTGACCTTCGTCTTCATAGGTTGTAGCTACTGACCAGGTTTGATAAAAATCGGCCAAAATTTAAGGAAGATAGCGAGTGGAAACAAATCAACCAATCAGATTGTGTATAGTTATTAGTACCGTACCTAATTATGCACAGACCACGCTGATCGTCGAACTTGACCGTCTTCATAGGATGTAGCTACTGACCAGGTTTGACAAAAATCAGACAACATTTAACCAAGAAACATGTACATGTACATGTATTGAGCGGAAATGAATTGACCAATCAGATTATAGTACGGTATCTGATTATGTACAGATTACACTCAGCATCAAACTTGACCTTCGTCTTCATAGGTTCTAGCTACTGACCAGGTTTGATAAAAATCTGACAACATTTAAGGAAGATATTGAGCGGAAACTAATCAACCAATCAGATTGGAGTATAGTAATTAGTATGATACCTAATTATGCAAGTTTCAGCAAGATATAGAGCAGAAACTGTGCATTGGCCCGCCCGCCTGCTCGCCAACGTGAATACATAATACAGCCTGACAGGCGTATAAAAATGTGAAGTTACTGGTGTTAGCCCTGTTGGAATAAGATAATGTTCCTCCAGTGCTTAGAATGACAATAAGCATACTGTATATACGCTTTAAACATTCAGCCCTTAGAAAGAGGGCAAAACAAAAATTAAGAATATTACAAAAATAATATTACTAAATGTCACAGAATCTGCATTAATAAATCAATACTATCAAACTCAATAATCAATAGAACACAGACACATTGTTATGGATAACAATTTCTAGGTTTATTAGCATGTGACGTTTCAGTCTACAAGTAGATCCTAAGAACGTTATCTAGGGTCTAGACCCAAACGTTGCGCGCTAATGAACATATAAGTCATAATCCATAACAATGTGTCTGCGTTCTATACCTGTACCTACCAGCTTCTAAATGCCACTCAAAGTAAGTCGATAATCAATACTTTCACTACCAAAAAATTATTGTGTGTCCGTTTCACGATCAGTTCATGGGGTGGAAGGCTTATATTTATTTTTCAACAGCAACAAACGAATCAAGATACAGTAATAAAAAAATTACAAATTTAACCCAGCATTGATTGATCAGTGCTGTACACCTTGTTCAAGGGTATTTCACTTATAAATACGCTGCCTTTGTTTTCTCACAGTAAGCTACATGTACATGTAAGCAATAACAGTACCATAACCACATATTGGGAAGTAACTTCAAGCGTTGGCTCTGCTGGAAAGATAATGTTCCTGCAGTGCCAAGTGTGACAGCATTAGAGTAACCCCGAAACATAATGCCCTAAGCAAGTGGCCAATTTATCAGAGGAAGTACTGTAGGCCTACTTGGACTTGGTGCCTGGCATAAAACCAAATTATTCACATGCATGTATATTTGCACAGCATTCTGTCAAAGGCTGAGACCGACATGTCACACATATATATATATCCCAAAAATCTAACCTGATTTCCACATTGTCTATAACATGGTCGTTCCTTTAAAATTAAAAGACTGTTGGATATCTCCAGATTGGTCTAATTTACACTACATCGTGTTAAATTAGCTAATCATGTAAATTGTATGTTACATCGTTATTCCAAGTAACCGACAAATTTCAAGTAACCGATAAATACTGATACAATGTAAGCCCAGAAATTAAGAAGTGTTCATACAGAGCACCACAGCTACATGTAACAGCCAAGACAACAACTACATGTAGTACCTACATGTTACTGATGTTCATTGTAGCATGTACTCAGTGCCTGGGATAGAATGGATTTGTTTGTTTGATTAGGGTCTTGCAACATACTTAGGGTTATTTCACTTACATGATCGGTGAAGGAATCGGTGAAACGACGCTAGCAGCATGCAAGACAGGACAAAACATTTACATAGTTAACATTAACAAAACAGGACATCACAACAAACCGGCTTTCTGTGTCTGTTAACTGAGAGAGCACCAAGACACAGGAGGCTCTCGCCCTTACACTCACAGATAGAATGGAAATTCATTGCTCTCTCAAGAATTAATAAATAAATACATGTACATGTATAACCACCATTTATATAGAACTTTGCAACATTTAATTTTCATGGCAAAAAAACCCACACTTAAATACAAGTATATATACCCTATTAAAATGCTCAACAAATTCGACCCCTTTACCTCAAATTCAGCAAACTATATGTTATGTAAAGACTAAGAATCAGTTGGAATAAAAACTATTTTCAAATGTTTATGAAGTTCAGACTTAAAGCTACCAGAAAATGTAAGTTTTACATTTAGTTCCAAATTCACATTGATAGATTCCCTAAATTACTTAAAACTTATGTCCTTACGGTCCAATTTGTTGAGAATTTAGGGTAGGCATATTAATGTTATACCAGTATGTACATATGTACATTTTTGTAAATATGCAAATGATGCCATTTTTAAGTCGAGAATGAAATTATTTTCAAAACAACAGTGAACAGTGGACTTCTTTGATATTTGATAAGACTAAACGGTAACATGTACATACGTAAGTATAATTTAATGTTTCCGTCTACATGCAATTTCAAAGAAATTAAGCTGTTTGACAAATCTTAGAATCTAAATCCAGTCACTGTAGTTCTTTTGCAAAAAATTAATAAAACACCTTTCCAGCTGTTTATTGAAAGGTGATAATTTTAACACCCTATGAGTGTCTTTAAATTAATGTTAGTATTTTTACCTGGAGTCCACTTCTCCATCATTAATTATCGAGATAAAAATCATAGATGGTATCTTCTATGTGCTGAGGGGAGCAAAATTAGGAAGGAAATCAAGCAAAATCTAGGGGACTATCATCAAAGTACTAAATCTGATGTTATCACGTCCACTCTATTACCATAAACCACATTTATTAGAAAGACAAGTCAAGCATTCACAACACCTAGTAATGTATAGGTACAGGTAGGTTCATGTAGTCAGGTATTCAGTTACAGGTAGATGTACTGTACATGCAGGACTTCCATTTGCAAAGGGAAAGTTTACATAACATGTACAGTACATGATATATCTAGGCCTACTGCACTGGTTTGATTGATTAATTGATTGGTGTTTCACGACACACTGTGCTTAAGGTTATTTCACTTAAATACGAGGGCAGTGTATTCCAACAGCAGATGGCAACTAACACAACCAAAAATGTGAAGTCACTTTAATATATGTATGCATAGTGTTAGCCAGAGGGGTGTCTCAGTGTCTTCGAGACACCCTGGACCTACATGTATTTGAGACACCCTAATTCAGTCAAATTTAACATGGGAAAGATAGGAAAAATGTCCAATGAGACACCCTGTTTCTCTGAAAATAGTGATTTGAGACACCCTGTTTGTGATTTCTGGCTAATACTATGCATGTATGTAAGTGTTATTGCTGTTGGAATGATAATGTTCCTCCAGTGCTATGAATATAATCTAGAAACATACTGCCCTTAGCCAGAGGGCGTCTTATTTAAAGAAATATTATAAAACATAAATTTATAACTTGTGTTTGCTGTTTTTGCGATTGTGTGAGCTATTTATTTATTTATGCTATGATTATAATACACCGAGTCTACATCATTTGATTGTGTATATAACTGGCTTGGTCAAAAGAAGTCCCATTTTATGTAGTGATATTTGGTAAATTGCTGTAAGTTATCCGCAATTTATGACGCATGCGGTTGTCTTCAGGCGAATTAGAGCTATGCTGATTGCTTAATTTTTTTAAGTTTCTTCAAAAATTAAAGCAGTTATGTTGAAATAAAAAAGTACCAGTCAGATAATCCTGAAATAGTTTAAATTAAACGTTAAGAGGGCTGGCCATTTTCACTCATAATTAATGATGTCAACAAAGCTGTCGATCCCGCGCTGTGGTGAATGACTTTATATGTAACATGTCAGCATTTTGAATCTTGTAAGGGGCGGGGCTAATAACCATTGATTTAGAGTAACGTTGGTACATCAAAGCCTGACCCAGATGTGACAGCAAATCGACACATCCTCGTGAAACTAGCGCACAAAGCTGAAGGATGTACTAATTAAGATGGCGCGTATTTATCCCAAATTTCAGTCTGCGTTGAAAAGCTAGATGGTACTTAATGGTTACAAAAAGAGACTACAAGTAAGCATTGTTTCTGTCTAGATGCAGCATGCTCAGACTGTTTTCAAGCATTGATTATAAATCTCAGTCGAGACCAAGTTATGTTTTGTTACACAGAATCATATTGCTGGCTTTATTTTCAGAGGTGAAAAAAAAATCCTATTTGATGAAGAGCTGAGGTTCTACCGTTGAGGTAAAGTTAAATGCAGGCGTTAGAATGTTTTCAAATTGTGACGACAGGATCAATACATCCCTGTGGTTTAGTGTAAATACTTCGAGGAAGCTGTAACATGTACCTGTGATGTCAATATCAGTGACCTCATCACCGTGACAACCAGGGAGAAGTTAAAATACATCTTAACTTGAGAAACTGCCTACTGGATAAAAGCAATGTTAATGTAAATTTCTCGCATTATACATTTGCTACAATTGCCCAGGTATGCAATCAGCATTCTGGTTATATAATTAACCAAAATAGTAAAAGTTAATTACCTGACCCTGTACATGTAGTTAGCCAAACTTGTCTCTTTGATGCACAAAAAAAGGAAAAAAACTTGCAGCCAATAACAAACATTTACATTGATATGGCCTTGGGTTGTTTTTTCCAGCTTACTTGTACTTGTACATCATGCTACTGAAAACTTTAAATGACAATCTTAAACTCATTTATTTTGATAGCATAACACTTCACAGCTTGAAAAATCAAGAAAGAAAGCTACATCTATATCAATGTTAATTAATTTTATTTTATAATAAATCCATTTTTGGCGGCGTTTGGCCACTGGTCTTGTTGCAAATTTTGCCAGAAAGGCTCTTCAGGTCCTTGGAAATTTCTAACAAGTTTAGATATATATTTATTTAAAAACAATTGTACATACATCGTACACTGTATCTAGGTTTGGAGTAAAAGGAAAGACGAATGCTTCATGGGTTTAAATCAGACATATTTCTGTCGCTGAGGTAGGTAGGAATTTACTTACTGTATGACAGACAAACTTCACAATCTATACCACCTATCCTGTTAGCAAGTATCCTAATCAAGCTGACTGACTGATGTGACAAAAACACCCTAAAGTGTCACTCGTCTGTCATATCAAAGAAAAACACAAATCAACTTCAGTAAAAAATAATAACTTTTAGCTATTAGAGCCTTTAGAGAAGAGCTTCAGTTGTTGATGTTCTTGTCTTTGTTTGTATATATATAAAGACATGACGACTGAGATGGATTTTCAACTTCTGGATATATTGTTAAGCGACGTTTCGATCTAAACGATCTTAGTATCTAGATCGAAACGTCGCTTAACAATATATCCAGAAGTTGAAAATCCATCTCAATCCATCTCAGTCGTCATGTCTTTGTAATTTACCCAGCTTCTAAATGCCACTCAAACAAGAT
>JAVFBZ010157938.1:0-38903 GCA_032466195.1 Katharina tunicata | reverse complement strand
GTAAAATATTTAGTGTGGTGTAATTTAAACATTCACCAGAGTTGTCGTTCCTGTCATTTGGTTAAGAGAGACAACTCTGGTGTATTAATTTTGTTGTCCACCAACAGGTGAGTAATAAAGTTGTCAATATCAAAAATTTCCACATGTTTGGATTTCTTTTGATATAAAGTTGAACATCAATAAGCCTTTTGTAGATGATCCTTTGTGTCCTTGATATAGAAATTCAAACTAGCAACTTCCAACCATTCCCAGTGTTGGCGTCGAAAACTGGGGCTAAGATAACCTTAGCGATGCTAACTTCTGATTTAAAACGATTCCGCACTACTGGTGTCAAGGTCCAACAAAATCTGAACATTCGAACATTGGCATTTGTTTGTATTTTATTAATCTTAATAACGTTGTAAAACTCCAATCAAACAAACGTATTTTTACACTTTTTGAATTTGTGTAGATTTAAAAAATATATCTTCTGATTACAACAACCGCTCAGATTTTTGACACGCAAAATTAATAGGCTCGGAAGGACTCTCGAAAAATCACGATAAATCTCGATATGGACCAATATGAAAGGGAATGAAAAACAATCAAATTTATTATTAGACTAAACTTGATGATGAGCGCAAATAAACAAGGTTCAGACATTTGTTGTGTGTCACCACTATTTTTTTTATATTTCCTTGTATTGTTACAGTATTAGTTTAGTCAAACAACCACCGTCATGGAGGGAGATAGTGTGAGGGACTCGGTGAAGGAGTACTATGGGAAGACTCTTCAGAAAACGGAAGACCTTGAACTAAAAGCTTGTACTGTGCTTAGCGAGACGAAAATGCCCAAATTTGTGCGCAATGTCTTTTCACTAATACACAATGAAGTTATAGCAAAGTAAGTTCAATATTATTTCAGTGATTGAGTAAGGTTTTTATTGTTACAAGATATCTCTTGGGATTGCATTTTGTACATGTATTATGTATTTATGTCGGTCTACAGGTGAATCCACCTGTTGGAAGTTTAATTTGGCTTCAGATCATGCGTGCAAGTGGCACTGCCCGGGGGCCAATCTAATTTGGCTTCTCGGATTGTTTCTGAAGTCATATGCTAAAAGAGATTTTAGATAAAAAGCCTTAAGATCAAATAAAATATTCAATTTCAGCATGCCCTTTTTTCCTTTTCTCGGACCAGTTTCCGGCTTCCATACATTCAAAACTATTTTAAATTTTAATGAATAGAGGGCCCCGAATAATAATCTTGAATATAACCCTGACATTATCTGTAGTCAAACATTTTTTTTTTTTGTAAACCGAAAATCATCACTTAATTGGAATGATATAGTATCGAGAGTATTTCAGAAACCTGCTAGTGTATATAACGAGAGTAGCAAAATCATCAATAGTCATGTGCCCTGATATGTTACTGGAGACTTTATCAATTTCAAACCAGTGGTCAATATTTAAATCAGTCTGATTAAACATTAAATCCTTTTTTACAAAAGCAAATAATGTTTCAGTAAGTCAATTTTGGCTTTGTCTTCTATGGTAATCACTTTCTAAAAACTAAATGGATTTACATTAATATAAAAAAATATTTTGGTTAAATTAAACAAATTGCAAATAGTTGTTTTTTCATAACTGATTGCTTGTATCTTGAAATTTATTATTCTATGATTTATTATGTTATTACTATGCCCTGCTTTTTTCTGGTTAGGTATTACGGATGTGGGTTGGTTGTGCCAGAAAAGTTAGAGGGATGTCGAGTGATTGATTTAGGGAGTGGCAGTGGTCAGGATTGTTACGTGGTTAGTAAGCTGGTTGGGGAGAATGGATTTGTCACAGGAATAGACATGACTGATGAACAGGTGAGAATTATATTTAATTTAATATAGAACTAGAAATCCAAAAGAGGCTAGTGTGTCTTAAATATCCATCGTTCACACTGTCTAATTTTTCATTTCCCCAGTCTTTTTTTATATTTAATTTGATTGAAACTAAGTGTAAAAAAGACTTTTCGTGTGTCTTATGATAGACCCTACAAACATTATATGCAAAAGATCAAAAAATAAAATACCGATAAAGATATCTCAGAAGACTTAAAAATGACTAGATATTAGGCCAGGTGATAACACAGGATCTAGAACAATCCTACATTACACCAAATATTTTTATTTTTATTTTTTTTAAAGTTCCCCTATTATCCAAGTTCACTGTAAACCACTGACTTTTTGTAACTTACATATTTTATGAAATTAGTTATGGATACTTTCAATAAATGTATGCATTAACTTATCTCGCCCTCAAACTCATTTTTCTCCTGTTTGTTTTCCCAGCTTGAGGTTGCCAGGAAGTATGTGGATTATCACAGAGAGCAGTTTGGTTACAGTAAGGCCAATGTTGAGTTCCTCAAAGGTTACATTGAGAAACTGGCTGAAGCAGGAATTAAAGAGAACAGCTATGATGTTATAATGTAAGCTATTAACCTTATTAGTGACATTATTATCCAAATTATTATCAAATTTCTTTGGTTTATTTTCTTGAGGATAAAAAATTCATACCACCTGGGAGTTGAAACATCTCAAGGGGGATATAACAATCATGTCACCCTCTGTTTTAAAAATTATATTTTCTGAATATAGGTAAAACTGACGGTGCTGCCTGATATAAGGGACATCAGGAAGTCAGTCATTTGTCATGGTGTACCACTCTACCCCTTTGGTCCTGTAAATGTGCTGTAGTGTCTTCTGTGTTGCCAGTGTTTAGGGTGGTTTCTTTCACTATTAACCGGCAAACAGACATGTGAGTGAAATAACCTTAAGTGCAGTGTAAAACTGCAATTTAACAGCATGTAAAATCATTTGTGAGTGTCATTTTTCTGGAATATCTTTAAATGTACATGTATTTGAGGCCACTGGAATCTGTGCTGTCATGGTAGCAACATGGCCGACATGATGCTTGTCTTATTAACATCGTTTAATTTTTTCAATATTTACAGCAAGTCATTCTGGTTTTGTTAAGCTAACATACCAGTAGTTCCTTCAACATTGGTAGATGGAAAAAAAAATCCAATTTCAGGAAAGAATCCAAAGACTTTCCATCATCTTTAACAGATGCTGCGTATGCTAAATATCAGAACAATTACTGTACAAGATAAGCTTAATAGTGATACTGCTGCATTTGACCTTTTTATCAATGTTTTTCCAGCTCTAACTGTGTGGTGAACCTTTCCCCTGACAAAAGGGCAGTGTTGAAAGAGGCTTATCAGGCATTGAAGGTAAGTGTAGAGGGAGGGTTTTCTACTAACCGTTGAATATAAACACAGTTGAATGATAATAGATAAATATGTCAAAACATTTTGTTTGTTTTATACATGACAATTATGTAATTTACTGACTTAATATGGTAACTTTTATCATTCTACATGTATGTCATCGGATTTATTTTTTTCCCAAAACCTGATGAAGGCATTGATGTTAATGAATTAAGTTTTGCTTTAAATGTTATCTTTATCTGTTGGCAGGTCGGAGGTGAGCTGTATTTCAGTGATGTATACTGTGACCAAAGACTCTCAGATACGGCCAGGAAACATGAAGTCTTATGGGGTAAGTAAACCAATGGCAGAAGATCAACATTTGTGGGCTTTATAATGGTCTGGGTTCTATTATATTCTGTTCTCAAAGATATGTTTAAGTAGTGCCATTTCAAGAAATATGGTAGATTTTTTAAAATCCAGTTCATTAATTAAAAACACCTGTTGGGTGAAATACTATTAAGAGTTAAAAACAAATTTCAAATAAAATTTTGCAAATAAACTGTCAACCCAAGCTTTATTTTGACGGCTGACTATTTTGTATTAAACCGGTGTTGCCTATATTATACCTATATTTCTGAACAATAAAAGCAGATTGTGCACAATCCACTATATACTTGTTTAATCTTCATATATCCTTGAATTTGTTGATCATGATAAAATCATAGAATTTAAAAAAAAAACAATCAGATTTTAAGATAGTCTTTTTTTCACAACTCACATGTTGACTATTTTGAAACAAGTGGATTGAAAAAAAACCCCAGTGAAATGACACTTAATTGTGAAAAGTAATGCTTACAATAATTGATAGTCAGGAGTATGAAAATAGAACTGTATCTAGTTTGTACATGACATTATTATAGTAGGAAATGTTTATGTACAGTTCCAAAGGCTCCTGTCCAAAATTCATCAGACTCAAACATCTTTTGTTTAAAGGGTAACAGCTTCAGTTAAAGTAATAAGAAAATATACAAAAAATATAGCCAGGAAAAGAACGACTAAAGTTTTCATAACTTCGCATTAATTTGTTATAGCTTTGATATAGATGTAAAATATTTAAGGACCCATATGTTTTCCAGAATCAAATTGACAATGGAAACTCAACTGGTGTATTTAAGTAATTTTCAGCGGTCCTGCTGATAAAATAAAATAAAAATTCAATGGAATTTGTTTTAGGAGAGTGTATATCAGGTGCCTTATGGTGGAAAGACCTGACCAATTTGGCGGAGGACATTGGCTTCAGTAAACCCAGGATTGTGACAGCTGCAGAAATACCCATTGATAAAGAGCAGTTCAAGAAGGTTCTAGGTAAATCCCTGCTTTCACATTTTCACGAATATTTTATTTTTATACAGATTTAAGTACCGTAAGTAAGATTATTGCATAATTTTCAAGCAGTATTGAAGCAAAGGTGTATTTGCCTGCTGTTAATTATCTTTTGCTGTATACTTTCAATGACTAGATTTAATTCATTTAACTAATTGTTTAACAGAAATTCAGGTTGAGAGAAGATTCTATTTGACTCATTTCAGGTGAGGCGCGTTTTGCGTCAGTGACTTATCGACTGTTTAAATTACCTACCAGTGAACAGAGAAGTGATACCCGTCTGGTTATTTACAATGGGGAGATAACTGGATATGAGCAGGAATTCATATTTGATCATAAATATACATTCAAGGTATGGAAGTGTTTTTTGCCAATTTCCTCCAAAAAACAGCCAAAAACAGTTGGATCATAAATGACGCCAGCCCAAGTTAAATATTTCCATGTGGTGATCTTATTTAGAATAGAAACTTTTGCCATGAAGTTAGATGAAACAAATTCCACAGTGGTATCCATTTGGCTTTTACTAGTTCTTATGCTGTTAATACTGTCATCTTTGTCAAAATGAAATAACCCACATAACCCACCCTCTCATTTGACCAAATCAAAGGTGATAAACTAAAATTTAAATTGGCTGTTACACCCTCTTCTTTACAGTCAAACTTATTATTAGTGGGTTAAAAATATACAACAGCATCACTCGGATATAAAACAACCAACTAGGAGAGTTGAATAACTCTCTTTGGTCATATTATTTGTAATTGTTGACCATAGCTCAGTGGGTTACTAGCCTGAGTCCTGCTTTAGTTGACTCAGGCTGTATCAGGAAAAATATATGAGCTCTGGTTTAGTTGGTTCAGGGTGTATCAGGAAAAATATCTGAGCTCTTGTTTAGTTGACTCAGGGTGTATCAGGAAAAATATCTGAGCTCTGGTTTAGTTGACTCAGGGTGTATCAGGGAAAATATCTGAGCTTTGGTTTAGTTGACTCAGGGTGTATGAGGGAAAATATCTGAGCTTTGGTTTAGTTGACTCAGGGTGTATCAGGGAAAATATCTGAGCTTTGGTTTAGTTGACTCAGGTGTATCAAGGCAAATATCTGAGTCCTGGTTTAGTTGATTCAGTATCATCCAATGTGCCACTTACCAGTAATAGGGCTAATGACAATAGCTGGCATTAGGTACATAAGGGGAGGTCCTGGAGGCTGCACATGATGGTATCACAAAGATTCTTCTCAGTTTTCCACCAAACACACTTTATGCAAAATTTTTATTTAAATGAAATATCCTGGAGTATCTTGTTAAACACCAATAAAATTAATATATCATTATCATCTTCATATATCTGTCAAATACAAATTTTATCTGTTTATTGTTTCAATGATCTTGATATCTTTTTGAATTGTTTCATTTTCCTGGGTATGTTTGTGTATTGTTTAAATTTTCTTGAAATACATTGTTATCGTGTATATTCAATATCTTTATGATATATTTGTTGATTGTTTCAGACAGGAGATGTGGTGAGAGTGGACTCTGAGCTGTCGACCATCCTCCAATCGTCTCGCTTTCAGGGTGAGTTTGAATTCCAGCCAGTCACAAAGAAGACATGTGATGGTTCCCAGCCGGACGACTGTTGTCCTCAATCTTCAGACTTGGTAAGTAACTAGAGCAGGGCTCACATGATTTCTGGCAGAACTTTACCATTCTCTTATGTAGAGCTTAAGGTTCAATTTTTTGTATGGATTTCGTGACTTTCACTCCATTGACTTGTAAATATTATGTCTGTTTATTTAATGTATTATATTGTTAAGTCTCCAGCCTACCTTTATCATTTGGGGGATGATTTTTAGTTTTAAAGAAGAAAAACTATAACTAAAATTAACTTATTGGAATATTCTTGGCTTCTGCTGTGGTTATAGGTTAAATGAGGTTGATATAAGATGTTCCTCTTACCAGTATAGACTTGCTGTGCTGGCCTGGCCAATTCTCATTTCTTTATGCTTATATACAGTACACATTATTAAATTTATGCGGTGACTAAACTGGAAAAAGTCATGGTATTTCCCACCACAATTATCACTATGTGGTTCCGTGTTTGTTACAGATTGAGGATCCTTTCGAGTATTTGGCTGTACAGAAGCAGAAGGGGTTAGAGCCAGCAGCCCCGTGCTGTAGTGTGGGAAACAAAGGCTGCTGTTAAACACATAGATAATACATTGATAACCATCATAGATAGGTTGATGGAATCATTTTGCAACTGATAACATCTAGTGCTGCTAACTCGTAAAATCTTTGAATTTAGAATTATTGACATTATATCAATGTGTTTCCTCAAAGTATGGTCCTTGAGGTTTGGTGGTGATTCTTATTCATCTAGCTTTGAAATAAACTAACGACCTGTATTATTACAAGAAATGAGAAAAATTAACCAGGAAATAGAAGTTACTGTTTCCATAAGATAAATATCAAAGTGTTATAATGTGGATAACTATCAGTTAGACAGTTATGCCGACCTGAATTTGGTCTGATAAGGATCTTGTTGGAAGGGAGAACACCTAGCAATCTACATAACCTTTTCTTGTATAGAGTTGTTACAAAAATAATTCCGAAGTTGGAACCAATGTATTCGTTTTGATTTATAAACTTAAATTAAATGATTGTAATATTTTTCTCAAATATTAGAATTATACATTTTATCAATTTGATTATCATGACTTTATATTATTGTTATAATATACATGTATATATCTGGGGTTTGTGGAGATTTTGATTAATTATATAGATCTAAATATCTATAAATATGTTGTCTGTGAATAATTTCTTAATTTTTATCGGTCATTGGAAACCAATGTTAACCAGTGACTTTTTGCACAAATTTTGGTTAAACCATTTTACACACCTCCTTGCACGCCGAGACCTATGTGGTAATCAAACTGATAACCGCTTGCCCTCCTCAATCTAAGGGGCTGAAGGTTTTCCTTGTCCTGACTAGCCTCGATCTAGAGGTCTGTGTTGTCCTGGCTATACTCAATCTACTTGGTTAAAGCTAAATGATCCCTCTGTCTGATCCCTCTCAATCCAAGGGGCTAAAGGTCCTTCTCTATCAACTGATCAATAGGCTAAAGGTTCTCCCTCGTCTAAGGGAATAAAGGTTATCCTCCAACTAATGGGCTATATAAAGGTCCTTGTAGTTAAGAGGCTAGGTCCTCCTCCATATAAGAGGTTAAAGGTCCTCTTCCACATCAGAGCCTGAAGACATTGATTCTCAGGGGCTAAATATCCTCATCCATGCAAGGGACTAAAGGTACTTTTTTACATGTATAGTATGACCTATATCCGAGGGAATCCATTTAAGGGGCTAAAGGTGAGGTGTATATCCACTAGGCTGTCATTCCCGTAAATAAGTCAATTGTGCTGTGTAAAACCACAAGAAACTCATCATGTGACCTGTATTTTTCACAACATGTTTTATAAAAAGATACTAAAATATATAAAGGTACTAGATATAATAATGTTACAGTCTTTGTACTTGCCATGCTTGCCAATTGTGTATAAACTTGGATCACTTTTGGTTGTAGACATGTGGTTTTAATTACAAAAAAATAATTTTTTTATTATAAATGACAAAAGAAAGTTTTAACTTTTTCAATCAATGTACTTAATGTACATGTATGTTAATGTACAAAAACGTACTTGCAACAAAAACTGAAATGGGTATGTTGCCAAGACCATTATGGTAGACGTACACATCTGCACATCAAAAGGCTACTAAATTTATGAATTTTAAAACATAATCAAAGTAATAGTACAGCTGTTTAAATTTTATATTGCATTTGAATTGGTTTTATATAATTATATAATATGTATTGCCCAAAGGCCTTCAATTTAATCCACGATGAGATGATTGCACTGCTGATATTAATTATACATGTAATTCTTTCACAAAGTTGGCGACCTGTGCTGATAAGATAGAGGGTTAATGATACGGTTGGTCCACTTATTGGATACCAGGTCTTTCAATAAATATAACTGATTAGTGGTGGACTCTTTTTTAATGGGGTCATTACATACCTATGTTTATTTTTTTGTTGTATAAAGGTGTATTGAGAGTCATTTACGGTTGATTTATTATATAAATTTATTTTCTTGTATCTGTTTTATTAGTAACTACATTAATTGTCATATATGGCCGCCACCATCTGCCATTCCTTCTCCTGGTGGCTTGTATGGGAGATTTCAAATTTAACAGTTGAAGAGTAAAGTCAATTCCAAAAGTTAACCCTTAATATTTGGACATTGTTTAATAAAATGTTGTTTGAGGATTTCCTCAGTTTAATTTTTTTGATATTAGACAAGGTTTATTAGTGGAAGCATCATTTGCATTTTGAAGTGACTAAAGTTTTGTATTGTTACAAAAATGCTCATATCGTTTAATATATTTTTTGTAATAAAGGTGTTGGAATCAATAAACTAGATGTTTTTTGGGTCCTCTATAAGGCAATAGCCCTAAACTTTGGTTTTGTTGAACTGGTTTGCCAATTGGTATTGGAGACGATGAAACTTGTTCATATAGTTAGTAGAGTTATGTTTCATTCAGGTGTGGACTGTCAAGTCGAAATGCGACTGTTACGCCTTTACAAAAGAAAATATGGAATAAATAATAATTTTGAATGGTGAAAGCTAGGCGTACACTCCCATTAGAATCGACCTTCCAAGTAGCTCCAATCTGAAAACATGTCCTTAGAACACCAATTCAATATGGGGTAATCATAGATTATTTTTAAATAATATACTTTAGTGTAAGAATTGCCTACAGATCAATAGGTTGATCACCAAACATGCTTATTTATTCAGACAATAATGAATATTGCTATAACACCCGTTCCATTGTTGTAAAACAGGAAGCTTTCACAGCGTATTATGTTAACAATACCATGGATTGCGGTGGAAAAATTCTCTCTGGAGTGGAAAATTTGAGAAAACTCACAGAAATGTGTACTCATCTTAAGTATTTATAGAAAATATTATTCCATCGGGCTATAGGTATACGCTGCTAGTTGTTTTGTTTTTTTGCTTAATTGGTTGGGGATTTATGCCAACTTCTGGTTATTTCAATCCTATGATGACGTATCAACCCACTGGGCAAATGAAACCAAACTTTACAATGACACAGGTAAAGAAGACAACACAGCATATTTACAGGACAAGAAAGCAAATCGGCTTCCTGAGCTCAGAGTGCGGCACAGGAAACCAGCACATGCAACTGCCCACAATAAGTAAGCCGATGATGCACATGTGAGATTGCTTTCCTCCTTTAATTCCAGGTCTCTCGTAAACCCTACCGTCAGAACTAAACTACAGTTACCTACTTGCGATAGTTTATGGGGAAATTAAAACCTTTGAAACAACTTAAGCGATGAAGACAATACACATGGCCGAGTTATCCAAAATAGTTCTTGGATACTTACTGAGTTGGTGGGAGATATTGTTAAAACCACAACAAATGTCACTGTATGGCAGTGACACTCCAAGGTATTAACTAACCCAACTGTATCCGTTAAATATACTCAAACTTTGATAGAGGAGAATCGATCTTCTGCAAGTCACAGAAATGCCTTAAATTTAATGTCAAACTTGTACATCATTTCACATTTTTTATTTTCTAGATTCGAATCACACGCAAACACACCATTAAAGGTGATTCAGTCAAAAATGTCTAGTCATTCCTTATAAATTCACTGAGCCATCACCAAAAGGCCAGACTTTTTTCTCAAACACCACTTGTTTGATGTCGACAGTTTTGCAGATCAGAAAGGTAAAAAGTTTGAAACAAGTTATCTTTTCTTCCTCTCTTCCCTGGCCTGTTCCAAAGAGGTTAATTGTCCCTGTAGATCCAATAGCTCTTTGTCAGGAATATATCGATCTTCTTCCTCTGCTTCATCAGGCTACAGCAAAAAAACAATTCACACATTACTGTAAAGTACAAAATTATATCATACAAAATATAAAACATGAAGGCTCTATCGATCATAATATACAAATAGTGTAATTCCCAAAGATTATGAAGATAACTTCATTTTGACTCAATATCTCAGCCTTTATTATGACAACATCAGGAGAATTATTACACATAATAAATGATGAAATATTGAGTCATCATGAATTTATTGTTTTTAGGAATTACTACATTTGTGTATTATGATATACTCTTCAGCGAACTACAGTCTATGGATCATCAATCCTACAGTTCCAAACTTCCACTGATCAATTCTGTATAATACATAATTGCTGTCTGGGCTAGGTGACATCATGAATTCATTTGGTTGCGGTGTCCTGGCCTTGTCCTGTCGTGTCTTTGTTTGTTGACTTGATACAGTGTAAGAACCCACACTGAAACGTGGTCACCTTATAAATGCAGAAAGTGTTAATCCATTATACTGATATTATGAAATTACTGTGTACTCCCAAATTCAAAATGTCACCTAAACCTGTAAACAGGCAAAAAAATACCTGTCAATAAACCATCATTGTCACGTATTGGTAAGTTTTTTTTTCCTTTCTATCCAGTATTAATTTCAGTTCTATTTTAATTACATTAGAACTTTCAATACTTAATCAAAGCACAATGGTAACCTTACTTCTTTGATTGTAAACTCAATTCCCTCAGGTAGATTACTTCTGGCTACCTCAATAAACACAGGTAATACTGTAGAGGGAACATCTTGTATCTGAATATAAAGTAACAGACAAGTTAAACAAAATGTCTAGGCCTAGGGTATCAAGCTACGATTTCTTTCTTTCTTTTTTTAAAGTCACATACGTACCCAATAATTCTGTATTTTGGGTTTTCACAGAATCACATGAATTTTAGATATTTTTATCAAAAGTAAAAGTTAAGGCATTCCTTTAATTCTAACCCCAGATTTGAAGGTTGAGGTAGTTTAAAAGCAAGAAAAAACCTGAAAATTCTGCTAGAAATTTTAATTGGAAATATGTCAATCTGCTGTCACATCTCAGACACACTTTGATGTACCGACCTCACTATGAGTCAACTGCGTTAGCCACACCCCTAACAAGGTTCAAAATGTTGGCTCGTATCAAACAAGGTCATTCACCGCGGCTGTATCAAAGTCGTTGTAGGCAAATATGGCCAGCCCTTGAATAACTGCTATATTTCTCCAGGTCCGTGCAAGCTTTGTTCTCAATGAATCATTTTTATTTTAATGTGACTGTTTTTTAACAAACATCAAATCTTGTAAAAAATCAAACGGAATTAGTTGAAAAATCAAAATTTTGTGTGCGTATGTGACTTTAATTTATGATAAATGCTGTAATCAAGAGTATTTTACACATTACAGCTAGCATGAAGAGCATTTGGTGGAAATCTGGTAAGATGGCTAAAGAGAACCCTGGAAACTAAATATTAAAAAAATGAAAATTCTATTTCAATTACATAACAGTCTTCAAGCAAAACTGTTTTTTTTTTAATATTTAGTTTCCAGGGTCCTCTTTAGCCGGTCTTCTCAGATTTCCACCAAATGCTCTTCATGCAAAGTTATAATAAAAACGTTGAGAAAACATCAGAAAATTAATGTTCCGCAAGTGAAAGAAAACATCTTTTTTGTCTGAATTATCAAAACATACCTGGACACATCTTTCATACATGTTGAGATCATATTCTCTCTCCACAACAGTAGAGGAAGGTTTGTAGGTGTGGACCATGGCTGTCTTTGGAGGTACCGCCCAGCTACAAACACACAATACTATAAAGGATAATTATAAAATGGTAGTTTGTAGTCAATTTGATTGTCAGTGTGGCTGAGTGACTGAGCGTACCTGATACTCAGTTCTGAGGAGAGAAGGTACCTGTTACTCAGTTCTGAGGAGAGAGGGTACCTGATACTCAGTTCTGAGGAGAGAAGGTACCTGATACTCAGTTCTGAGGAGAGAAGGTACCTGATACTCAGTTCTGAGGAGAGAAGTACCTGATACTCAGTTCTGAGGAGAGAGGGTACCTGATACTCAGTTCTGAGGAGAGAGGGTACCTGATACTCAGTTCTGAGGAGAGAGGGTACCTGTTTTCACCAGGCTACTGATTACCACTACCAACAACCAGCACCGGAGACACAGAACCTTCTTACTGACACTCCAAGATTTTATGGTAATGATTATTTAACAGGGATTACACTGATTACAGCATTTTTTCTATTTATTTATTTGGGTTAAACAAAGTGTATGTGTTCACTTGACCACGTCTTAATCCTTGACATTTCATGTGTATGATAACGTGAAGCTTCTAGTGTAAAAATTTAAAAAAAAAAACCTACAAAAACCCCCTACCCTGCAATCTCCATGGCAAGAAAGAACACACCTTTACCTTGAAGTTAGGTTAACAAGTCAGAGTCCAACCAGAAAGTACTTTTTAGTTTAACAGAATTTTAACTGACTTGACATTTGACAGGAAGACACAATATTTTTCTGGGACTACATTTGCTCATAAAACCAAGACAACTCGGGGCTGTTCCTCGAGATCTATTTAGGTGATGATAACTTTGATGAGGACTTCACCTCAGATACTTTAACAACAATTGTTTTCGGGGTGTACATTTAGTGTACAAGCATTTAATTTTCAGTCATGAGCACAATTGTCCATCCAGGAGTTGTGGTTATCGATCAATTGTTGTCAAAGCAGCTAACACAGATGGAATTTGAAGCAGTGTGTAAATTGTGTTGTTCACCCACATCCCTTATTCATTTTAGACATGTTTCATTATGTCTGTTTAAGAAAGAGTAAATACCCACCACTCTGATTCGATTTCCAGTCTGTCTGCCAAATTGTGGATGTATTTTGCAAAGGATTCAAGAATAACAAAGTCATAGCCTTTCATCTGAACATTCAACGTGTCATACTCTGGGATTTCTGGTCCAAGGCCCTGTTATAATAAGAAAATCATTATAAAAGAAAATCAAAAAACAATTAAAATCATTTTTAACTTCAAATTATCTTGCCTTTCTATGATAATGCGGGTTGATGTAACTACTGGCATGACTGGTTGGAGCTTTGGCGAGGTGCAATCAAGTTCCATGTGAACAGATAACTGAGCTGTCTTCTCAGAATAATCTTACTGAAGTTCCCAGATTATATCTCCATCTCATATCACTGACACTTGGCTATGGGTATCTCCTCTTGTTCGAGAAGGAATGGGGCCACAAAATTGCTTGCCAATTCACCAATTACTAAGCTTTTTGTAATTTGAGAGGGGGTAATAATAGCCATTATGCCTATTGATTATTGACAATAAGACGCATGGTGAGTAATTGAATAATAAAGACTCTTACCACATCATCTGGCTCAAAGATACCAAGTACTGGTGCACTGCAGTGTATCCTTAAAACACAAACGAAAGCTTGTAAATATTTACAAATAGGTCTTTATTATGTCATGTTTAATAAACTGCAGCATAAGCCATTACAAATTGAAGGATTTGAGTTTTAGAAATATTTTTAGTTTTATATTATAAATAAGTGACATTGTGGTTTAAATAGGTATGTTCAATGTAACATAGTAATATATATAACTTTTACATTTTATTCAGAATAGTTAGTTTTGAACTCACTTGGATTTCACTGTGCCTTGAGGTGTAACCCAGCGTGACAATAGTCGACGACAAGATGTAAACACTTGCTGCAGAAACAAAATAGTCAAACTTCAGCTGTAGTAGTTTTAATATTAAAGTTCAACATTCAGAGTGATTTGTTTATAGTTGATTAACTTTTTCTGGTCATACAATGATAACTCATTTGTTCCCTACCGAACAGCAAAATATGACAAAAATATTATCAGAAGTTGATGTCATTGCAGAGGCTTGAATATGTTGCATATTTGTTTTAAAATCTGTGCACCACCATGTGCAGAGTAACCATTAAACAATGCAAGAAAAAAATGTGAGGCTAACAACTTTGTGTCTCAAAACTGAAAGCAGATTTTTTTTTGTTTTGTTTAGGTCCACACTTGAGTCCATAAACATGTCAATATTTGTGTTTACAATTCTACTTTCCAATTGTTGTCAAAGTTTGAAATGACAAAATGCTGAAACGAGTTATTTGGGGTCATTTAGGACTAGGGACTTAAGTGAAGGTCTTTCCTTTGGGAGATAGATCTAAATCATTGATATCCCGGCGGATAAACATCAAGATCTAAATGAGCAAGGTAATAAGATAATTTCAACTGACTATTAATGTGAATGGATTTCAAAAAGGAAATCTGAGGAATACCTTGCTTGGTGTTCAATTCATCTTCAAAATATCCAATTTGTGCTTAAGTCTCAAGGTAAACACAAGAAATAATGGAAACGACTAATGGATGAGTGTTGACTGAGGCCACATTAGTGACAATTTAAAAAAATAACATGAGAAAATTAAGATACAGGAATTTTAGCTAGTTAATTAAGAGAAAATTCACTTATAAGTTAAAAAATAAGACGTTGAATGACAAAGAAGGTATTAAAAGCGAATTTAGTAAATATTGTTTTGAGCCATAAGTGGGGAGAGAAGTGGGGCTGACCCACCTTAAACAACCTGACTCAGTCTGGGTCAAAATAGATATAACAGAGGAGTAGGAGGGGTGGAGGAGGAAAACAATTCTAGGGAGGATAACTGAATGAGCTGTGATGCAGACGAGGTTGGGAAAGAAGGAGGGAAACTGAAAGCAGGAGCTCCCGCGGACTGATTTGATTGGTTAACATGTGCAAGCCCGCAAAAACTAATAGATAGGTGATATCATTAATTTAATCCCTGGGCCGTGGGGGGTAGCACAATTGAACCTTGATCACAAAACAGCTGCTGGTCGCAACTGTGCCATTATCAATAATATATGTAAAACAAACAGTTTGACAAGTTTGGATGTTTGATGTCATGCAAAGAACAGATATTTGCATGTTTTTTTCTAACCAAAAGAATTCGCTTTCTCAGCGGAGACAGGTTCTATTCATAATTTACACATATATATGACAATGTCATGGCTCAATATTTGCAAACAGGCTTATTAGCCTTAAGAATTTCATTTGCATGGACAATGTGTGGACTGTTTACATGCACCTTGTAAAAACCACCCTGCTGTTTCCGTAGATACGCTCAATTTTTCTTGCATGCCTATAATGGTTCAAAGATGGGGTCCAACATCTCAAATACACTAAACAGGACCACTGGACCAGTGTGCAAAGGTGGGCCTACATGGAAAAGTAGCTAGGTTAAGCAGGGTTCTGTACAGGGTCTCACTGTGTCTGTCAGAAGGACTTATAAAAAGTCATATGACCAGATTTCTCCAAAATATTAAATGATTTATTACTGAAACGTAATTTCATTAACAAATTACCCTCCTCTCTGCATTGTACATAGTAAATAATTAAAAAAATCAGCTGTTGCCGGGATATTGCTACAATCTTTTGCTTTTTAATCATCAATCAGAATGCCATTGCTCATCCTTAATTTTTTCTCCAAAAAATCAAATAACGATAATTTTCTGTTAAGATAGAGCTAGATGCATTGAAGTAATATAGCTTCACCCACAGGGGCTTGACAAACAGACGGACGGCTACATAGCATACATGTATATACATGAACATGGGGCCTAACTCCATCGAAGGTAAACAAACCCTTTCTACATTCAAGTCCTGCAAACCCGTCAAAACACACTTAATACATACAAACCGGTGTATGGAAATAAAGACTAGAACATACCCTATTAAATATACACAAGGGTCAACGTGTCACTTGCAAAGGAGAGACAGAAAAACAAACCAATCCAAACATGGCATTCAAATGTGGTCTACCCGTCTCATTCTAGTAATTGTGTGCGCTTGTCGGTCCTACAAATGTCATGCCGGATTAGTCTAGCACTTGTGGTCTACCCCGGACAAGTGCAAGTCATACAGCATTTTCAATTTCAAAATAATTATTTCCTAACGAAGTAAAAACAAATATTTATGCGTATCAGACCAAGAAATTGTTAGGGATGTTATCACTCATATGAATACTGTCTGTATTCCTACTCAGTACGACTTCTATTTTGACTATGTCTATGGGTGACATGTCTGTGCCAGAACAAACCCACTACAAGAGTTGGACTAATCCAGGATGACATTTGTAGGACATGCGCACAAAATGACTAGAATGAGACAAGTAGACCACGTTTGAATGCCAGACTTGGATTGTGGATGTTCTGTTTGAATTCCTGGCTCAACTTTGCGAGGGAGACGTTGACCATTGTGGATATTTAATAGCGTACATTTTAGTCTTTATTTCCATACACCGGTTTGTATGTATTAAGTGTGTTTTGACGGGTTTGCAGGACTTGAACATCAAAAGGGTTGGTTTAATGTCAATTTATTTAGGCCCCTGTTCATGTATATATGCTATGTAGCCGTCTGTTTGTCAAGCCCCTGTGGAGATTCAACCAAGCGAGTAGGCCTGTGTAACACAAAATATATTTTCTGCAATGAAAGTAATCTACCTCTGCTTTTATAATCAGATGAAAAAGTGTTAACATTCTAAAGGTTTAACAATTCTTGAAACCGTATGCTTTTTTCTTTAAAATTTTGCTTTATTACGCATTTTCTTTCCACAGTGTTCAAAACTTTGGAAGCTGCGTTATCTCTTGCTTTGCAATCATTGCATATTAGGGTCACTACAAATGGACTTAAAACAGTGACTGATCTCCTTGAAAGACATGTTCATGTTGTTGTTGTTGTCAATCATCTTGAGGTAAATGGAGGTTCAAATGCCAATTACCAGAAGATCTGCGAAATTTGTTTAAACAAAGCAGTAGGCAGATGTGCCGCTAACGTTTTTACCCGTGATAACGACATTTTCAAATCGTAAACATCTGGGGGACAAAAAGAATTTCTTGGCAGATCAGCTTGTTTCGTCTGCTATCCAACATGTGAATATCCCTGGTGGCGCCCTCTGTGTAATGCCGGATGTCAACAAACACACGTGCATACAACAACAACAATGTGTGGAAGTTGTGTGAAAGATGACTTTCCCGATCGGGTAAAAGAAGTAGTTCTGTTAATTACCGAGTTAAAAGATGGGCCTTAATTTAATGATAAACTTGCTGTGAAACTGGATTCCAACGTCTTTAATTTTCTTCGGCAGCATTCCAAGGCCTGCTGTGAAATCGAACATTTTTGAACAATTGTAAATTTACTGAATGGGTAACATGTTGTACCCAAACATTTAGCTTGTTTAACAATTAGAGATGTTAATAAAACCTTTACTTTTTGAAAAGATCAATTCTGTAATAAGTAGTTACTTTTGTGGAGTCCAATACAAAAAATATACTTCAGTATTGAAAACTGATAGCGCCAGAAGTATCTCTCCCACGATATTTAATAAACCCATATTATATTAAATATCGTAAGAGAGGTACTTCTCAGTTCTGGAACTAGAAAACTTAAGGAAGGCAATGTTTAAAGATTCATATCAATTCAAGTTTAATCGAGTTAAATGTTTGTGGCATTAAATCGGACCAAAAAGCTGTGTTGCTTATTAAATAACATTTCAAGTGGCTACAATTTTTTAAAATAAATGCTGTATTGATACTAGGGGGACGACAAATTTATTTCTACTATTATCCCCAAGATCCACCTGTAACTACAATACCCAGTAATCTAAGCATTGTACTTGGTAGTATAAAATAGCTTGATAGCTCTGTTGACATTTTTCTACACCCAGTGATACATGTAATTGTTCATTAGGCCTACCCTATGTTAAAATGTCTTCAGTGATGTCGTGTGAAGAAGCTCATGCAGAATAACTCACTTGGCTGATGAAGATGGGAATCGCCCCTGAAATCTGTATTTGATTCATAATGGTGTTTATCAAAGACATACTCAAGGCTATTTCACCTACTGACTGGGTTGCCTAATTGTGTATAGTGTAAAACCAGGAAGAAACCTCATAAAAACCACACTGCGATCTCCACAACTTGAGGAAACTTCATTTATATGCCTACGGTCCACTTGTGGCACCTGATATAATGAAACCCTACAACCATAGTTCCAGTGAAAACATTTATGGAAAAATTGAATATTATGTTTTGCCATATCATTTATATGTAGAATCTGCCTATAAATAACTTTTCAAAATTAAGATAACTTTTTTGGAGAAATTATACATTTTTCCAACATGGTGTTACCTTTAACTAGTTTTATTCTATTCTGCAAATAATTAAGCCCATAAAAGCTGATGCCATCTTTATTTTAGTTGTATTCATCTGTAACAATTTTACATTACTGATTAATTAAAAAGTTTTTAGTAATATTTCTCAAAAAAATTCTTTGAGCCAAGAAAAAAAATCCTGCTTGTATAAATTATCATATTTGTATTTAATAATCAATAGAAGAAGGATGCTTTTGGAGGCATCCTGAGCTTCATGGATTCAGTTTGTTTGTTTCAGGATAACACATGTCTTGACTCGGGTTCCTATATGGTGAATTTTGCTGGATGTTCTGAATGTCAAAATCGGGATGCTGTAAAAATTATTAATCATCAATCAAAGGAAGATGAAATGGGCATTGAACTTGTCACGTACGAACGTAAGATTTTTTATGATCCACAGCTAGTAAACACATCCAATTAAAGTACCTATTATGAAGGATTTAGTGTAGGCCGATTAACTATTCTCATCAAGCCTGAATAGTAATGGTAGTGAACTGTAACCTGAATAGTAATGGTATTCAGGTTCACTTGCCACATAAATGTATAGAAGTACATGTAACCGTTGACTTGTGAAAGTGATAGTTTATGTGATTTCCACTGTCTACTTCTGTTAATAATATGTACACTGGCACCACATACATGTTTTAAAAGTGTGTGCTCTTGGGAAATTGGACAATTTGTTGATTGGGGTTTACGCTATACTCACAGTAATTTCATAGTGATAGTTTTTGTGATTTCCTCTGTCTACTTCTGTTAATAATATGTACACTTGCACCACATACATGTTTTAAAAGTGTGTGCTCTTGGGAAATTGGACAATTTGTTGATTGGGGTTTATGCTATACTTACAGTAATTTCATTCATATGACAGCATGTCAACCCAATTGGTGAAGGAAACCACCGTAAACGACGCTAGCAACACAAAACACATCACAAAACATTTACAGAACATTTTCAAAAGACGACACCACCACAAATCAGCTTCCAGTGTTCCTTAGCTTAGAGAGAGACAGGACACAGGAAGCTGATTTGTTGTGGTTCCCACCCAACCGGTAAGTTGGGCATGGCAATATCTAACCATTGTTAATTTTATCAGGTTTTTTGTTGCAATTCATTTCAATCATTTTTTTTCAGTTTCACTGCCTTTTTTAGTACCCTAAATGGCTCAACAAATTCGACCCCTATACCACTGGACAAACAACTTGTTATTCAAAGACTAAGAAGTGGAGAAAAAACAATGTTGGACTTTTTATGAAGTTCAGACTTGAAGCTACTCGAAAATAATACTTTTGTTTCCTATTTTATATTGATAAATTCAATACATTACTTTAAACTAGTGCCCTTGAGGTCGCATTTGTTGAGGATTTAAGTATCATTTAATTTAATTTCATCATATGATAATAATGCTCTTTTATCAAATCATTTGTGTTATTGTTTCTTTTAGATGTATGTGGAAACTGTAATCACACCATAGCTCAACATGAATACACATTCAAAGTGGAAGAAGAGTTTCAGGTACCATTTATCTCTTATAAACCTGGGTTTAGTTTTATAAAACCTGATACAAACATTGTTCATCATCCTTAGTTTGACTTCTGTAAGGGGATATCCTTTACACTGAATTGTTTTGGTGTGATTGGGGGTTTTACACCGTACTTTATGTTATTTCACTCATGAAAGTGTGCAAACTCAATGGCTGAAGGTAACCCCCCTAAACAGTGTGGCGACACTACAACAAGTAGTGTTCCTGATTCCCCTGAGCTCAGAGAGCACCAGGGCAAAGAAAGCTTCTGCCTGTCATCCACAAAACAATGTTGTATGAGGTTTTATGATACTACTCTCCAGGCTGAGAATTGGTTAGACACTGAGAAATAACTACTTTTTGAAAAGAAAAAGAAAGGTGGTCAAGGGATTAATGTAATGAATTCTTAAATTTTTTTTTTAAATTTGTTAAAGTTAATCAGTATAAACGATAAGAAAAAAACACACTCCGGCTATAAAATCATCAATTGTTAAATAAAGTGTAAATCAGCATAGAATAATTAAACACTTCTGGTCTGTTGAAATACATATTTTCAATTTTACTATTCACTGGTTTCACGTTAAATGTTTATGTTTGGAAGTTATCCTGTTAAACTTTATTTTAACATCTGATAGAATAATTATTGAAAAATATTTCAGGACTTAAATAATATTAAAAAAATTCTTAATCTAATGATCATACTTTTAAACAAAAACATTGGATACCAAGATATATTTCCAACTAAAATGTAGTGTTTTAATACATGTATAGCAGATTATAGCAATAATTTTTTTATCTTGTTAACTTTTAAAAGCTAAGGGAGTGATTAAGGAGATTTCGAATTGGCAATTGCAACCTTTGATTTCCAGTTAATACAAAATATATGTATTTTATATTACCAGGTTTATCAGATGGAGTGTTTGTTATGTGGCAGTGCTAGCGATGAAAGGAGTATATTGCCTGTTGACCCCAGAGGCCCCCAGTTAATGTGAACTTTATGAAATGTCCCCTGGGGGCCTTCTCTGTAATTCATATATGACCTGAAGCTTTGTGACTAGTGATGTGAAAACTGCAAGATCAGCGAGATGTACATTAAAATTAAAAGGGCTCCTGGGATATACTAGTATTACCTGTACACTACAGAAGCCCAGTTTAAGGTGGGACCCGAACAGTACTATTTGTTAAGAGGAACCACTGTGGCAGAGATAAGTGGAGTATATGTACGATAACTTATAGTCTGGCTAATGTCAAGTAATACAAGTGTCCTGATGTAGATAATATAATTTTGACGGCCATAATTATCATGTTTATACATTCATTGCCTAAGTCAATTAAAAGTCTAATCTTGTGTTGGTAATTTGATAAACCTACCCCTTGGAAAACATACCATATATCCTCAGCTTGGACTGGGGAGAAATTTTGAAAATAAATTTAGACGGTACTCTCCTGAGAAATTTTGCAAGTTTAGATTTGCCTTTTACTATTTCTTCAGTGTTGTATTGAATGAAAAAATTGCGTCCGAGAATGTTGGCGGTGACTTGCTGTTCTGATAGGTCATACCAATTGTGAAATCAACTTTCAGTACCGGTACAACACAAAACACCACACAATATGAACTATGTACATGTTACATTGAAATATGCTTACAGCATGACACGCCAACGAGTATGTGTTCAAAACGATTCTGCTTGCGTCTCATGAATTGAATCTGGACATACAAATTGTAAATGTTATATTTACTTATCTTTTTTTATTTTCTTATTTTATTGGTCAGATTTCAGAGAAATGATTCTTACTTGGGAAATCTACGGAAACAATAATAAATATGACATATCATGAATACAATCAGAATAATTTAATCAAACAAACAAATCAATACAATTAATCGTCCAATTAAATGTACATGTATATCATTTCCGATCTCAACATGTTGTTCTAAATGTCTCTGAATCATTTTGCTCAAATAACCATTGCTTTTAGGAACTCAATTGGGACGATGATCACTCTGACCACAAGTATTCTTACATTATTATTTGTGTCCATGTCAATGGGGCTAACCATGTTTTTGAACCACTACTGCACCAGCGATCTCTACTCATTCAATATCAATAGATTGATTGGTGTTTCAAGGGTATCTCAATTATATGACAGCTGTATTCCAACAGTAGACTCTTAACACAACCATAAAATGTCATCCCTTTAGTGTTTGTGCTATTAGAGTTGAGATAATGTTCCTCCAGTACTAAAAATGGCAGCATGAATACAATCTGGAAACATACTGCCCTTAGCCAGATAGCGAATATCAATTGAATATGTTACCTGTTACTATCATTCAACGAAATAGAGTGCACTTGTGCACTACTGGTTAAAATACCCGAATTCAGTCGTAAACACAAATTCACGACATTTAAATTCCGTTCGAGATTTACTACAACTGGAAAATACTACTCGTTAACTCATTGTTTATCGAGTAAATTGAGTTTGATCTCTAAAATAGGAACGACAAATAGGTCAAGTTTCCAAAAAGTGGTGGTCAGAGCAATTCAGTAAATGTCAGGCCCAGTATCAGTCAGACACTGGTGTCTTATTTTGCTTACACTGGGGACTCACAATATTGTGATGCACCAGTAGTTTATCTGCGAGATGAGATAAATTAGTATAAATAGAGTACTGGAATTGAGCCATGAGCCATTCATTGCTCACAGGAACATGTTCCTACAAGTTACTAAAGTTGGTACATGCTCACAATAGTTTTAAACAAGTTGATTCAGCCTTCATAATTCATATCAATTCCTAGCAAATAACTGTGGACACTGGTATAATGTGGTATATTTCACAGCGCTCAGCTATATTTATCCAAGTTAACTTTTCACAAGACATGTAGCACATATACAGATACAAGGATGAAAATCAACACTTATAAGACGTGGCCTAGTTTTCAATGTGAAACAACTGTTGTGAAAGTTAGAAGATATCCACTTGAAGAGTTCATTCTTACTAACGGGTGTGTTCTCTCTGGCAAAACCTGCAACATAAAACAACTGTTTTGATTTTGTGTTTAATAACCTATACATATTAAAGGGATAAGTGGTAAGGATATATACCCTGTTGGACACAAGCTTGGGACATTATACAAGTGAAAACAAATGAAAACACCTAAACGCAGATTTAGGACATAAATCGGCTCAGGGGAGGTATAATTGGGATGAATCGGAGAAGCAGTGCCTGTACATGTATACTATATGATATATTTATTGATTCGTGTTTAATGCCATGCTCAATGGTATTTCGCTTACATTAAAGGCAGTGTATTTCAACATGACAAAGACATGGTAACACAACCAATAAATGTGAAGACGCTTGTGTTAGCTATGTATTGAATAATTCGAATGTTAAATATTCCAAGAGGTTCTGTCATTACTCACCTGATATTCTCTTAACCAGCTGTCCGTCAAACGGAAATTTACTCCTTTAATGTTCCTATCATTTTTCTCCCTTAACTTCACATGACAGTCCATCAGGGGCTATAAAACAGAAGAAAATTTGTAACAGTATTGCAAATAATTTTCTTGGAAACTCTGAACATGGTTTGTTGTGCAATTAAAAACAGATGTAACGCTACATGAAATCATAATGTCATATTCTGATTGGCCGGAGGACAAAGTATTAAAATGATGTTGATTGGCTTGTAATGTTAATCGTCACAGGCTCGGTTTTACGGCAATGCTGTGAAGTTTAGGGTTTTAGCGGACAACCTATATGTCCAACTATGGAATATGAAATTCGTCTTGAAGATGAGCAACTTATGACCTCCTCCAGGTTTTAAAAAACAAGGATTGTTTGGAGGTATCTTGGCATTATTTATTAACCCCCATCGACTGTACCTTCCAAACGAAAAGTGCCAAACTATTGTAGTTCTGCTTTTAATGCTGTATGGGTAAGCCCCTAAGGCTTCTTACCCCCTGATGTTGGAAAAGCTAGTGATGTGTAGCTAATCAACCTAAAGACAGGACGGATACTTGAAAATAATACTACAGTAAGACTTGTTCGTTTTTTTTTATTGTTGTTTTAAGTTGATTTTAAAACACTCATGAGAAGGCATTTTACACATTTCATGTATATGGTGTTATTTATTTCCAGTCTGTTAGGCCACCCATTTCAGTTTGCTCATTGGAACTCTAGCTCTGAAATTACATTGAACACTGAACAACAACCTCACCTCTTGGAATTGGGAGTAGACAACAATTGGTCTTGATGGTTGAACAAAGGGAGTTAAATGATACAGGATAGGAGTAGGATCGTAATTTGAAGCTATTATTAATCTGTTGATGTAAAACAAAATAGGCATCAGAACAAAACAATCTTTAGATACATTAGTACCTGATGTCGTTTAAATAATTTTTGTAGCATGAAAGTAGGTTGCCAGTCTGCACAGTACAGACTATCACAGTATCACTATAAAACCACTTGTACAACTAACTCTTCTCATAAGGATTTAACAACATTTAATTGTTGAACAAAAATTAGGAATTTGACCCAGATTTCTTAAACGGAAAAAAGTTGAATTTGAAAAGGTATAACCAAATAGCCTTTAAAGTTGGGGTCAAAAAGTTTAAAACTTCATAACTTTTTATTACAACCCCGCCCCCCACAATTTAAAGGTATTATTCAACAAGTATATCTGTATATGAGGAGGTGAATAACAAATACATACAGACACTGGTGGATCATACAACCATAGTTTGAGTGAAATCCCTTGTCTTTGGAAGAAGTTTTGAAAATAATGCATTTGTCTTATGTAGGATTTGGAGAGCAATTTATGATTTTGTATTCGTGATCAATTTTGCAATTTATCCAGAGGTGCATACAGACTGTAGAGACATACAAAGATGAAAGCATCACATTTATTAACTTACCCATCTAGCTTTTTACTTTTCAGAATATTCTTGGCTTCTTCCAAACTTTTCTTTCTTTCTTCTTTCCGATTTTGACTTTTATCTTCCTTGAGAAAAATAAGTTTATGTTTGAAACACCTTATAAATAATTCATTGTTATATGAAAGATATTTTAGAATTAACTCAAGGATTCACGACACTCTTCCAGCTCACAATGTTTATATCCATCCATGAAAATACAGACTTTCAATAACTTTTATTTCTTACTTGACCTTATTTTGTGATTAACTGTTTCTTCTCTGCAGTAATGAATACTTTTACCCTTTTAGCCTTTTTATTGCACAAAAGACAGTTGTTAAATAAACCAGATGCAAAAAAGCCTGTGTTTAAGGACCACTAACCCTTTAATTCTAAAATAGATAAAAACAGAATATTCAAAGGTTATTATGGAAATTTAGAAACACTTATATATTTTCCTAGATTTTTTAAGATCTGCCTGGTGAGTACATGTAAGTAAATCCTGCTCAATTCAATTCTCGTACGATCTTTGTAATCTTTTATACTTGTGACAAAAAACTCAATTCCTAAGATTCTCTGAAATTCTTTGTATAACATATAGTTAGAATAACCCTTTATCTATTTCTAGGATCATTTGACTTCTCACAACTGAGGACAGATCACATGACATTTCAATGGGATCACTCTGCATGTCAAGCTTACTGATTCAATATTTAAATAACATCTTATCAACCTGTTTAAATGTCAATAGGTACCTGCTTCCTCTTTTGACTGATAATTGAATCTGTATCAACTTCTTGAGTAGATGATGCTTTTGTCTGAGACTGGGGCTGTGTCTTTGTGACCTCTTCCTCTTCTTTCAACTGTTCTCCTGTTACAAATTGTTCTCCCTGCTTGGTTTCCTTTGTTGCTGAGAGTTCCTCCCCTTGATTTTGCTCTCCTGTGGCAGCTACCTGCTGAATCTCCTCTGTCTCTAAACTATCTTCTTCATCTGTATAAAGCTCGCTAACCAGTGGAAGAGGGTAACTGTATAATGACTGCATTACTTCAGGAGGGAAGTTATAAGTTGTCAGTGCTGGCCTGCAATAAAAAATATATAAAGTAGATATAAAATTGGATGTATAAATCACAGCTATAACAGTTATGTAATTTTTTTAATATTTACTGAAGGCAATTCCTGTGTTGAAAATATATGGCCACTGCAAATTATTAATCAGCAATAAAGACCACAATTTGATTCAATTATTGGGAGAGTGTTTAACAGGTGTATCATACGACATTTAACTTATTTGAACGCTTTCCAGTGTGTGCATTTGTTTTAAAATGTAGAAGAAACCATGTCAAAGCCAACATGTGATCTACACAGCAACAGGAAGCTTCTGCTGAATACATTAGGTTGAAAAGATCTGGGGCCGGTTTCACAAAGTTTTCGCAAATTTACACACACTCAGTTACTATGACGCCCAGTGTTGAAGGTATTGTGTCGTCACGACAACTGAGAGTTCGAAACGATATTAAGGCTTTGTGAAACTGGCCCTTGAGCCTATAACCAGCTTCGGTTAAGAGATAACACTACAAAATTACCTTGTAGGTTGTGTTCCTGGGAATAGGTGAACTACTTTACCATATCCTGTTAACACAAATAAATAATTATATTATTCATGTATAATATGTTCCCACGGACAATCCACAGTATCATAAATTGGGAACAATAATCCCCCCTTCTAATTGTTATATATACACTAATAAAATGTTTGCAAAATTTTGTTGCATTTTGACTTGGATTTAGTTGAATAAATGGGCTGACTACTACATATTGATTCCCACCACATGCGTCTCTTGTTTGCAAGACTTCAACAAATATACAAGTATCAAGTAACCAATGATTTAAAGGATCTCAAACCCAATCTGGCAGACTAAAAGTGAATATCAATAAGAAGTTATGGACCTTCAACACGTTGTGAGACGTACATGTACACCCTTTCCAACAGCGCAATACTGCACCAGAAGAGGAATTACCAAAGGCCGGAATTAGCAAAGCAGATCACTTTTGCCACAAAGGAATTGTTTTGGGGTAAGAGTTTTAGATACCCTCTAGTTAGGGTCAATAGGCTCAAGCTTACATTAATGCTGTCAGCACTAGAGGAACAGAGCAAAACACTACCTTTTTTCTTTCTATTTTAGTTTGTGAGTATTTCTGTTTACGACAGGAATACACTGCCACCATATAAGTGAAATACCAATGAATCCATCAACAGAAGCTTCTGAGCACATGCTACATAAGTGAAGGAGTGTAGGCTTTAAGATGATATTACCCATCATTCTTTCTAAGACAGCTCCCAATACAAGCCCTTGACAGTTATCCACCACAGCCAATGTGATACCAGCTTGCACATTAGCATAGGTCAACATCTGGGCTAATGTGTCCATCCTCAAATAACTGAAGGAAAAAATATATATGTTAAAACTTATTTGTAAGTTTGAACATGAATCACATGACACTTCCTTTGGGACTGCATATTAAACAGAACCCTGTAATCTGGAATAGACTTAATTGCCAATACATGGAAACAAAACATTGACGTGGTGCATGCAAAATTTAAAAAATTGAAATTTCCAGAACAACACACTTCCAAAAATTGCATCCCCCATTAGCAATGCCACTCAAAAGTAACTGGGCCAATGCTGGCAACATTGCAATAGTTCAGACCTCCCGTATTGGCAAAAACTAACTTCATTTCATTGGCATAAGACTATCTCAATACTATCTTCACTGGTTCTTAAACAACACAAACCTTATATTCATACCCACAAATTACCACCCACTGATAAAAGTTTCAGAAATGAAAATGACCAAGAACCTGATAACATAAAAAGAGATTTTTTACCATATTTTCTTAGCTGCATTGGCTAAATACAGATCACAAAGAAGACGTGTTGTCGGCTTCAAGACGGTGTATGTCGGAATATGTCTGAAACATTAAATCAAAAGAAATTAGATCAAATGTTATCCTTAACATAAAGTGCAGACCTATACATGTAAATATACTTTTCATTGTCTTTCCAACATGCAATGTGAGACTGGCAATCTTTTCTTGAAAAATAAGTTGACAAACTACCATTAGATTAATTAACCTCTGTAGCTCACACAGGGTAATGCTGGCTTAAATACGGCCAATTTTCTGCTGGAGATCTGCAAATCTTTCTTTCTTTATACTTTCGTTCACACATATATAAACAAACATGAAGATTTCTTTTTATACATTATTATGAATGAGTTGTAGACTTTTTTTCTTCTTTCTTGAATATTTTAAAACTCACCTTTTCTTCTTCTTTAGGAGATATTTTTCCTGTGAATATTCAGTCTTTGTTTTGAAAGTAGCACTGTTTTCAATCAGATGTTCTATAATGCTCTGAAAATAGCATATTATATACGATAGCACTTTAATTAGGATGAAGATAAAAAAAAAGATAAATGTACTTCAATGGCAAACTTCTCCAAATCTTTGATCCTGGGGTGTTCTAAGAAGCACCTCATGTGAAGGATAAACCTCATAAAAAGAGGTGTCGCTGTTTTTTGCAAGCCACTAAATAGCCCTTTTTTCTTCATTAGGGAGTAAAGATCCTACTATGGGGAATTTGATTTCTTTGTTTATTTGGTACAGTTTTTTAACTTATACATTTAACTTATATTATTCAGTTGTATAGTAAATCTTTAAGTGTATGTATTTTACCCCAGTGTGTTAACACTAACCTCTCCTTCAATTCCTTCTTCTTTCATCTTGTTTATGTTTTCAGAGGTCAGTTTTTGGTTAGAATCACTGTCAAGTAATTCACGATTGTCCTCTCCTCGTTTACCTTCCACTGAAATTACAACCAAAATATATGTAATGAACTGAGTTGCACACTTTTCAATAATTGCTAGTTTCAAATAAAATTTAAGTTTTATATTGACCAGCTCGCTCGAAAAAAAAAAATAGTTAAAACACTGTGAATATGGTTGAGATGTTCATGTTGAGTTCAATGAGTTGTTGACCACATCCTTATTAATATTTTTGCACTGCTTCGGTTTACTTAAAGACAAAAATTCTGTATTTGGTGTTTTCACAGAATCACATGAATTATATATATTTTCAGCAAAAAGTCAAAGTATTGTAAGAGGCATTCGCCGCATTCCATTAATTCTACCCCCAGATTTGAAGGTAAAGGTAGTTTAAAAGCTACAAAAAACCTGAAAAAGCAAGAAATTTTAATTGGAAATGTCAATCTGCTGTCACATCTCAGACACACTTTGATGTACCAACGTCACTTCCAGTCAACCGTGTTAGCCACACCCTGTACAAGGTTCAAAATGCTAGCTCGTTACAAACAAGGCCATTCACCACTGCTGGATCAAAGTCACTGTGAGCAAATATGGCCAGCTCTCTTTTTGTTATATTACGAATAACTGCTAGATTTCTCCTGGTCCGTACAATCTTTGTAGCCAATGAATAATTTTTATTTTAAAGCGGCTGCTTTACTTTTTGAACAAACATCAAATCTTGTAAAAATCGAGGCAAACGGAATTAGTTGAAAAATTAAAGTTGTGGGTGCGTATGTGACTTTAAGCTTGAGAAGCACCATAATATGACTAGCCTTTCACCAGAGAAATGAATTTTTACCATTGAGATCCTCTTCAGGGGACGGTCTTTTGACTTTGACTAGTTTTCCAGACAGAACTTGGAACACTGACCCATATGTTTGACCTATAGCTCCATCCAGCGAAAACTTTGATTTGTCTATGTATATAGGTCTGAAAAGAAACACTTGCAATGAAAAATACAAACCAAGCTGTTGAGGGATAACATTCACAATAATAAATTAATTATTTAGGCTAGGTCAGGTTAGGTTACAGGCACAATACTACTGTATAGGCTACAGAAGCACACCATAAAGTGGGCAAAGGTCTTTCTTCTGTGTCCAATTCTTAATCTATTTTGATATTTGGTGTGTATGGGACTCCAGTATAAAATATTTTGTTTTGTAATACAAAGTTTCAGATTTATTTATGAAGTTTAGAAACAAAACAGTGAGTGCTTAATGTAAAATGTATGCACTAAACAGTGATTGGGAAGACCCAATCAAAGGCTTAAAACCCAAAAGAAAGATTAAATTGTACATGGCTGATGATCACATAATGTTTCCTGACAAACCTTCAACATGAGCACACATACAGGGCAAGATTACATGTGTGAGAAAAGAAAGATTGGATATCGTTTTATTTGTTAAATTAGGATTGAATAATTTAATGCCGTTTTTAGGGTTGGATCTGGGATTAGAATATACGTATAATCTAAGCCCAGGTTGGATTTACATACAACTCTTCTTAATGTGTCTCGTCGTGGGTTTACAAAAAAAAAAAAAAAACATCAGAAAGTAACAGTGCACATTTCACCAGTCAACGAAGTACTGGATATTTACTGTTACACGTTTTGATATGTACGTCGGTTTTGGTTTTACTTTTGACTTCACGTGTGCTGGCCAACCATACACAAGTGCAACAACAGCACCACCTAAACTGACGAAATACGCGAAAACCCAATTTGCATAATTTGGAAGGCAAAATATCCGTTCTTTCAGCACTATTTACCTATTTTTCTTAATTTCAAAAACTTTTAGGCGGTTGTCTCGCCTTAAAATAACCTGTTCCCCTTCTTTAATCGTGCACATGTTGACACTAATGTTTTGACCGGAAATCTAAGCTTTCGTGCGTGCGCATACACTTTTTAGCGCCCCCTATAACAAACAAACCCACGTGCGTTCTTTTGACAGTTGACGAAAGTTGCTTGCTGTAACAGCTAAGAAATACAAAATGGATTCTATCCTGCAGAAAGTGTTTGGTTTGGGTTCAAGGACTGGCCACGGTCAATGTAAAATACAAAGAAACGGAACTAAAAAGCTAAATGGAAGCCCAGTGGATAAACAACGGCTGAACGCGGGTCCAGTCAGAACGTTATCTTATGAACATAACAGCTCGAGTCAAGCAGCGATTCGATACACGCTAGACAACAAAGATTTGGAATTGCAGAAAAAACGTGTGAAAAAGTCTGGAAAGCACAAATTCTTCAGGATTTCTTCCCGGCATAGCAAAGATAAATCTGGAAAACAAGAACAAAATTTGACAGCTGCCAAACACAGACCATCTTTGGTGTTAATAGCTCGCCAACTCCCATGCTTCTTGGTCAATGGTGAGGGCAAAAATGAAGGACACAGAACCTTCGATAAGTACATACCCGTGGAAAACTTTGATCTCCCGGTTTACCGATTATCGAATCTGGATCGTCATTTCCCATTGTGTTGGTTTGATTTGCAATCATGGTACAGAGAAACACGGACACGGCAAATTGAAAAAGAGAAAGAGGCCCGCCGAAGGTCGGTTCGGACTTCACTCAGCGATACAGCGGTTATTGAAAAGAACACATCAGCAATTCGCCAGGAGTCCGAGAGTGAACTTAATACTGAGTATTCAGGCCTCATAAAGACAATTCAAGAGCTAAGTAAAGACGAAAGGTTTGGACTTCGCCTCAATGAAATTTATTGTAAAGTTGCTTCGTCCAACACACAGCATTATATCATTGAACTCTTCGTCCAATTACCAGAAAACAACGACTTTTCTTTATGTCACCTAAAAACCGAAATGATCGTTCACTGTTTCCAGAAATTTTTCGTTCCGGTAGTTGATATTCATGTTATGTGGGTTCATGATCTAAAAAGTCAATCCCTTCGAGTATGTTCGGTTCGGGGCCTAAGGCGTCATTTGCCTCCTCAACCCTCTGAGATGGACCCGCTGACAACCAGTTTTCTTGGAAAGTCTTTCAACGAAATGCTTGCCCTTGTCATAGTTTCTACAGACGCCGCTATTCTTTTGAAACACGGAGAATTATGCTTTTTACAAACATTGGCAGAAATCACAGAAATTTCAATTAAAAATCTCGTCGTTCTTGAACAAGTGCGAAAATCAGCCCAGTTGGCTATCATAAAAGAAATTTCATAAGTATTTAACAGGTGTATTTTCATTGTTTAAACATAATAAACATGTACGCAACGTTGAGCCTCTACTATATAAAAAAAAAAAAATAGAAATATAAAACTAGGACGGTGAGGATTATATAGAACCCCCCAAAAAATCGATGACTTGCGACAGAATCATGTGTTTGCTACATCTTACATTTCAAAGTTAAATAAACTGGCTTTGTACGGAGCATAATTTTGAGTAATTTTTTCTTCTTTCTGAATTTTGTTTCACTCTCTTTGTTCCGTATACTCTGTAGTTCTTTTTTTGATTCAATGTATCATTAAATAATGGACTGGGCTGAACAAAAATGTGTAATTTCAACCTTCTCCATTTACAAGCTTTTACATGCTCAATTATATACTCTTCAATTCCGCACGGTACATTGAACTTACCGAGACATTTTCTATTTCGAACATGACCTAGCTATAACCTTACTCAGTGGACACGTTAACATCGTCATGTAAAATTGTTTGGGGAGAAATATATCCATGCTGCGGGGGGGAAATCGGTAAAGCTGCCAGAATAATGTTGATGTTTAAAATGTTGTTATCGCAAAGCCAGTTATTGACACCTACAGTAACATTTAAAAAAAAGGGATGACCAAAGAATTGAGCAGAATGCAAACGGACGGTACGAGAATGCACACATCACTCTGTGCTCTGTGAGATTGCGCTGTTTTACGTCACTGGAACTCCTTGTGCTTCTACAAAACACTAACCATTTGCAGTAATCTATACTGAGCCAGTTGTCGACCAGTTTTAATTTTTTTTGAGTAGCTGATTTTTTTCAAAAATCAATAATCAAATAAGAAAACGGTTTCAAATATCGATCTTTTTATGTTTGATATTACAAATAGTTTTAATTTATTTTGTACCCTCTTGATTGCCATATGTATTTATGAGTGTATATTTGGAGGCTACTTATCCCCGTATATGGTAGTGAGCTAAGGATAATCATTTACAAAGATTTTAAGGCTTGACATTTGTCTTGTCAAACGTTGGAGTTATTTTTAGAGGACTAACTGAAATTAAGGAATATGTCATCAGTTGTAATTAAAAACGGACTTTTATGTTTTTAGTAGTTTATAATATTGGATGATGCAACTTGTATTATGTTTTCTTCTTGAAATGCATTTCATGTAATACGTCAATATTTTCAACATGGAACTTATTATGCTAAACACAGGCACAAAAAATAAACCTGCCAATTAAGCGCTTGAAGGATAGTAATATTAAATGTGGTCATATAGAGTGACCTCCCCTTGCCAGTGAACTTGTGTTTGGCGGCAAACACAGCACGCTGACAGATCGAGATAGACACGCTGACGTTTCTTACAACACGCACTTTTCAACTAGTCTGAGCTCCAATTGGTAATAACTTTGATGATTTTTATGCCCTGTCGTTTTTTTGTTATGTTATACTATTGTAGAGATAAGTTACCAACGTTAAGGGAATGGAATTATCTTGGAAATTAATTTAAAACATTCATTCGATCAGATAACTAAGCCGGCCAAGGCATTTTGACTGATTTTAAAAGATGAATGTAGATGCAGAGTTCTGTGTCGTTATAAGTCTCCTACATAATCCATATATACAATACAGAACTGTAGCCTACTGATTTAAAATGTGTAATTTTAAGTTTTTGCTCTTACCGATGAGTTAATTAAGTGATTTCCAGATCAACTAGCCTATGGATTACTAGTAGATTGATACCTAGCCCGAATATTGGGCTATGTTAGTTTGCTTTTTTTTTTATTAATTCTGACATTCGACACGTAAACAACAACAAATAATGCGTCTGGGCTGATTTATAAGCTAATTGATACCCAAATCATTTCCACTGATCATTAAAGATCAATGTAGATGCAGAGTTCTGTAGCGTTATAATTCTACGTAATCGATAAAAAAAAACTATACAAAACGGTACTAATTAGAAATGTCACGTGTAAGTTTTTGCCCTTGCCGATTTTAAGTTTTTCAATTAAGTGATCTCCAGTTCTGTTTGAAAGAATTGAACTATTGTAGACAATGTTATATAACCTATGGATGACGTAGAAGACTAATAATGATACAGAATTATGTGTCCACATCGCCTCTCGTCCTGATATTGCACAACACTCACAGGCTAAGTAAAGAGTGTGTTTCAAGCTGAGGAACAGGAGAAAGCCTGACAAATTTTAGCAACAAATGTAAGAAGGTTATGTAAAAATTTGGACGGTATCTGAAGCTATGGCTTATTAACACTTTCTTAGATGTGACAGTTAGTGACAGTTAGTTTTTAGTGACATTCTGTTTAACCTCATGCCAGTGTCCAGTATTGAATTGTTTGTTGCCAGTGTCACAAATAACCTTAAGATAGCATAAGCCCCAATCACAGACGCTTGTATCTAGAGAATAAAAGATGTGGTCATTGGTAGGTGGTTGGTGGGAGATTTGTGTGCCATGGTGATGTCTGCCGTGCCCTAAGGAGCCACAGGAAGCCGATTTGTTGTGGTGTCCTGTCCTTGCCCCATGGAACCCTTGTCTGTCTCCAGTGTTGTTGAGGGTGGTTTCCTTCACCCATTGGGCTGGCACACCCTTATATATAAGTGAAATAATCTTAAAGAAACATAAGCTCTCAAAATAAGGGTTTTACAACAAATTCTGACTGCCTTGATTTTAACCAACTTTGAAGTCTGTGCATAAACTAAAACAATTACTTTGAAATGAAAATTATTAAGTTGGCTCAAGGCTAGTAATAGTCAGGAGAAATTATGCAATAATTTGAATTCAGCGTAAGAAAGGCCGACCATTTTTCCTTGTATGCCTCAGGTAAAGCTTTTGATCTCGCCGGGTTCATGACCTTATATGGAATGAGTTAAGATTTTGAATAGTGGATGGGGGCAGGGCTAATTAACGTTTGACTTGGTGTAGCGTCGGTACCTCTTAGGGTGGCTCAGTTATGACAGCTGATTGACACATCCACATAATAATATTCTGACAGAAAATCAGTTTTAAGTTTTTTAGTTATTATAAAATTTTCTTTCAACCTACAAATTTGACGGTGGAATTATTGGAAAGCCTCTAACTTGTACTTCTTGAGAAAAATTTTCATGAGATTCTGTGATAATGCAAAATTCAGAACTTTTGAGTGTGTATGTTACTTTAAGTATGGCATTAAACCCAAGTCAAACAATAAAGCTGTCACTGCTCCATACTATATAACATGGCGAGATTAGAAACAGCTTTTTTAGGCAACCTACAAAAAAGTAAAAACAAGAGTAGGAAGTTTTCAAGGTACACTCATAAGCTTTTCTTTTTGAACAGTCATGAATTTATTGATCTTTAATGATAAAATTTATGATACAGGATAATACCATGGCAGCCAGTACTGAGCGTCGCCGTATACGTGGATATCAACAGGGTTATGAAGCCACATTTGCCCCACCTCTTGAGAGGAAGTATGTGTGCCCAATCTGCCTGGCAGCACTAAGGGAAGCCGTACAAACTACATGTGGTCACAGGTTCTGCCGAGCCTGTTTATCAGAACTTATCGATGGGTATTTTATTCTATTTTATGTCTTGGGGGTAGTTTCATAAAATTATATACATTTTTTTTGTGTGTACATTACTCTGTTAAACTTAGTTCTACTTAATTAATAATGCTGTACCTGAATAATCTAACCCAAAAAGTTCTTCGGGGCCATCACCATCATCACACACGAACCCAGACATGCCAGCTCTGCTCATGATGGCACAAGGCCTATTTGTTTTTTTTTCAGCCCTTTTCTGAAGCGTGTGATTGTGCTGTCGTGAGAGATGTATTCTTGTAATATTTGAGGGACTTTAAAGCCCAGCACAGTTCACCACTTTGCTCGTTTACCCACCCAATGCCGAAGGGGGCTGCGCTGTGGCTCAGTGGGTGAGCGTTGGACTATGGAGCCCCCTTCACTGTACCATCCCCTCTGGCTGGGTCTCCGCTTCATGTTAATGCATCACTTCCAGTCAAGTACCAAGTTTGGGCAACAGCTGTTCAATCTTCAACTTCTGGTTTCTTGATTAACAGATTCCTAGATTAACAGACCCAGATGTAGGCCTCTACATGCTATTTGTTCCCTGGTTTCTGGTTCTGGTTTCTCACCCCTTGGGCTGTTAGGATGTGCAGGTTTCCTATTCTGACTTCTCAGACTAGGAGTTTTGACTACTACAGGGCTGGTTGTTTATCAACTTCCGATTTAGTCTGGCTGGCAGACCACAATACTACCCCAGCCTTTTTGACATCCGTTTTTTATCTGCTGTGCTTGATCCGGATGTCTGACCTGTTACAACCTGCGCCGGTTTCCAGTTCAGGTCCTATGTTCTGTCGTATTTTAAGGTCTACTGTTAGCTGCTCAGTCAGTTACTAGGGTTCCTGGGAGAAGTCTATTGCCCAGAATACTCTGTTTTTAACTTGAAGATGAAGTTTGGCGGCACTGTTAATCTTTGTTGACTAGTTCTGTTTTACACTCCGCATAGTGTCTCTTCTCTCTTCAGATGAGTCAGGAAATCCTCTCTTTCTTTTCGAGTGCTTTTTGTATTAATAAAGTATCCTGGATCTAGATTTTCACCTTAGTAACATGTTTTTTGTTAGCTAGCTCTGCCCTCCATTCAACAGTATGGGTAATACAGTACTATACTGTGTTAGAAATTTATGATTAATTTGTATGTTTCTATACTAAAACTTACATACCACTGAACTTAATTGATCTCGTGCCACCCTGCTTTGAAGTTATCTAATACAAAGCTGATGTTTAGTTATAGGTATTTTATAACATTTGATAGGTGAGGTGCAGAGGATAGCAATATCAACATCGTAAGTGCACTAACTAGTGGAAGATTAGTTTCAGTTTTAGTAAACATTCAAATTCATCATAAATTTGTAAAAAAATTCAATTATCATAAATGATGTCTTGACTTAAACTTCAAAAAAGTCACGAGTGACTATTTATGATGAAAATGTTTGTACAAATTTTGCAAAACTATCCCAATATTATTCAGATTTAGTTAATAAATGTATCACCATATTATAATGCTAGATACACAGCTAGAGGTTGGCTAAAGCTACCTGTCGCCTGGTGCTCACTAATCTCGGGCCGCCGATTTTAATGTGGTGTCCAATTATGGTCCTGGGATGTCCATTTGTGATGTCATGGGTGGTTTCCTTGATCCTTAAGGGTGAAATACCATCATGAGTAAAATAACCTTAAGTATGGTGTAAAACCCCTATAAAACAAACAGAGCATATGAATTGCATATACCAGACATATACCAGACTCGCACTATGTTCATGGTAAATGGTTGTTTGAAAAAGTTGCATATAAAATCCATATGAAAATTATTATAAAATATATAGACTACTCAACATTTGATAAGGGTACTGAATATTTTTGTGCTTGCTGTCATGCTTAGCAACAAGTCTCTAGAATGCTCCATTACGTCTCCATGTCCTGGCTCTCTGACTGGTATAGTCTAAACGCAAACAACTCGTCAGTGAAGAGTTCATCCAAGGTTCAGATCTTTGGCTTACTGCAAATGCTCTTCTACATGACATCGTGTCATCTGCAGAACTGCAATCCTGCAAGACGTATAGTTTATGTGGAAACATGTTCACCAGAAGCATTGTGTAGATTATTCTGCAGTTTGCATCGGATAATGTCTTGCCTTGAGGACCAAAAACTGACCATCAATGGCTCCAGTTGCCTTTTCTTGACCTCCCCCATGGTGTTGGGCGACACCTCCAGTGTTTTAATAGCGGCTACATAAACTGAGGCATACCAAGCACGGATTTCTGAGGCACATGACCCTCTAGAATTATTCATACAGTCCAGTTAATTTCCCAAAATGTGATAAAATGTGACCAGTTTGTCAAAACATCCAATATCCCAATTGAATGCTGAGTAGTTAATGTAATCTTCAATAGCTTTCACGAGTGCAGTTTGTCATAAGCAGGTGGCTGGCAAGAGCTTCCTGTGTCCTCGTTCTCTTAACTGAGGGGCATCAGAAAGATGATTTGTCTGTGGGGTCTCATAGTGGTTTCCTTCACCCATTGGGCTGCCACCTTGTCAACTGATTGAAATAATTGTAAAATAAAGCAGAAAAACTCAAATCAAACAAGAAAACAATCTGTCATTAGGACAATCGAACACCACTGTTGGATTAGCATAGTAACCCTAAGTTTGTTTTTTAACACAAGCAAACAAAGTTTTCTGACCTATTTATGTTACTATTTTGCAGTAATGTGTACCTAAGGTGTCCAGTAGATAATAAATGGCTTAGTTCAGATGTAGAGGTAAGCTTTATTTGCAAGGTTGACAATTACTTTTTTGTGAGAATGTGTGTGGTTGCAAGGTGAGGAGCTTTCTGTGCCCAAGTGTTCTGAGCCAACCATCAGAAGCAGGTGGCTATGGATGTGTGTGGTTGCCAGGAGCTCTCTGTTTCCAAGTGCTATGAGCCAACCATCAGTAGCAGGTGGTTGTGTATGTGTGGTTGCCAGGAGCTCTCTGTGCTCTTAGCCAACCATCAGTAGCAGGTGGCTATGGATGTGTGTGGTTGCCAGGA
>JAVFBZ010157937.1:29752-66526 GCA_032466195.1 Katharina tunicata | reverse complement strand
CGCACAGTAACCTTGCAAAAGTTGCCATTTGTGGACATTATAGAAAGAACAAATTCAATGGATTGTTTTTGGCACAATCCTGATTGTATTGTTAATAGACTGTTGCATGATGGGGAAAAAAGAAGAATCTTCAGATTTTGACCTGACGCCCATTTCTAACACTAACATATAAACTCTTTCAAACGGTATCCGAATTGTAATTGGAAGTTTGTTTCTATGGTAGGATTATTGTGTGTTATTATATCCATATACATAGAACCTAATATATCCAATTTAATGTTTCCCGTATTACATGAAGTATTCGTCTATATTTAAGGAAAGGCGACGAAAATATAGAACAATTCAGGAAAAAGAAGCAAACGGGAATATTCCTGATACAAAATGTCTTTAAAAAAGTTTTGGAATACCTATTTGGTGTCAATATTGCAGGTATTTCAATGTGCGTACAATATGTTTCCTTATATCTTTAAATTATTGTTCAAAAAGAATTTATGGTTTGACAGCTACTCGTGTACAGGAGTTATTCATAGATTTGTGAGATCTTTCCTCCTTAAGCGGCCATTACATTTATTGAAGCTTGATGCAGTTGTATTAAAGAAGTAATCTTTGGAATTAAGGCCCGTTTAAGCGACACTAGATTTTCGATGGGTTTGTCGGTGATGTGACGAGAAATGAAATCAGGTCCATTCGCGCGATTCGAGTTGATCCACAACCCACACCACGGCGCCACAAATCCCTATATTTGGTCTAAAGTACTTAAAGAAAACATCTGTCCGTTATATAGCTGAGTGCTGGTTTCAATATGAAATCAATACGCGTTTCCCTACAGCATGGCTTTTATCACTATTTACATGCATCGATTCAATTAATCTGTTTCTACACGCGATAAATAAAATAAAGTAAATAAATCTTAAATCGATCTTTACAACCAAATAAAATATTTTGTCTGTCGTTTTAGTAAATTAATATTAAATCGATTGGGCAGTCCATCTGAACAAAATGGCAGTTTGTTCATAGTTGTAAAACAAAATGAGTGGTGACAGAGTAGCTCGTTCTGGGACCAGCCTCCTTGACTCTTTATTGAACTGTCACATGCGAAATCTGTAGCGACACGTCTATTCAGTTAAACAATAACTACCTAAGTCACTGTTGATGTTAGCTAATCATCTCTGTGAACCATTTATAACATGGATTAATGTGATGATATTCTGAAACTATTAATCTTCCATTAATAAATCCCCGATCTGTTTACCCATTGTGCTTACCAAAATAGACACGTACCTTTCTCCCGATAGAGAAGAATACCAGAACACTCGACGGTAGGCAACATGATTTGACTCTCTGTTTTTGATTTTTGCTTACCACTCAAGTTAAGTCATTTATCTCGAAAAGGCAGTCAACAAGTGATTGGAAGAAATCTGGGAAATGTCACATCCAGACAGAGTCGCTAGTTATAACTCAACTCGACATTATGAAAACTGTCCAAAAACATCTGCTTTTTAAGCACCGTGGACTTCGTCGATAGATTCAGTATTGATATAGGGAATGGCTATCAACAGTGTGACTGTATGGACAGCTTACCAATATATGCATTACGTCAAGCAAACTGCACAATTGTGCTATATAATCACGAACACAAATGGTATGTAAAAGTATTGAAATATACATAAATCAATTCTCCGCTCGGCTATCACATAGGCAATTAATTACGTCAATAAACATCATGCATCTATACACCCTCTCTCGCTTATTTTCTTTGTTCAAGTTGACATTGATAATAATCGTTTCATTAAGCGCATGCATAAATTGAGAAGGTCATTATTTACACGACAATGTGAGTGCTGGTGTTATAATTCGCCAGTAAGTGCTTTCTTTATAGCATTGTGCTCTGTTATAGTCCGAGCAGATAAATATTTCATGGCTTATTGGCTGCAACAAAGTAAACTAGCATTGGTGTATAGTATTACCTATTACTTCAGTGTAAAAGGCCCGTCAGACTAAACGGTGACCATGGAAATGGACAAGGTCGCCGACCACGAGGCTACCACGATGGTCGTGGTGAGGACGCCATGAAGTCACCGTTGCAAATGTTACCATTTCGCAGCGTCTTTGCCACGCGTGTACTGCGCGTGTACTACATCCATGGAGATGTTACGACGCTTGTCTCACGACCCTCGCGACCCCACAGCGTTCTCATCGCTTTCCAGGTCAGATCGCCGGACCTTGGCGTTTGTTTTGAACATGCCCAAAACAAACGCCGTCACTCGGCGATCATTGGCGACCGTGGCGACCACAGCATGATGTCTGGCGTTTCCACCACGTTGATGGCGACATTGACACGATCTGTGCCTATTTTCCGCCCCCGTAGCAGCGCAGTAGGGACGTCACCCCGGTCTGATGGGATAGTGTCAGTAATTCCGAAGAGAAATGGTGGTTTCATTTAGTTTCGGTTACCCTATCGTCTGCTCCGACAACACTGGACAATGTTCACAGTCGTCAGTCGATCTCCTTCCTTTGGAAGTAGGAAAGTCACCGGGTCGATACAAATTACCTAAGCTACCCAGAGAGGTGTTGCATGACGACATTTTCAGTCAGGCGTGTCCTCAGAGAAGAAAATGCATTATTGTTTTTGCAATTTGGAGATTCACTTTTAGATCAATATTTTTTTTTTGGTTTCTTTGTTACAAACACAACAGAATAAAATTCAGTCAACTTTAAATCTCATAAATTACTTTTGACGATACATCTATAGGAAGATTAGGTCATCAGAGGCTTATTCTTAATATGGAAAAGCATTCAGATATCCGTACAGAAAAATTACAACGTTACAACTCATAGACAATTACAGAAAGGAAAAACCCAATAGTTTTTTTGGAACAACCGGAAGTGGATTGCTACATTGTCCGAAAAAAAGCAAGATAAAACCTTCACATGACACTGTCTGCTTACCACGAAACTCTTCCACAAAATAGGGGAGTTGTGATCGAAGCTTTGTTTATATGGTAGGTCTAAACAGTATAATTGTGTAATTGCCATGTACAGGAACGAACATTTGATACATAATGATACCAGTATAACCGGAAGTATGCGGCTAAGTTTCAGGAGAAGACCGACAGATTCAGACAAACAGTACATGTAGATGAACTACTCCACCTAAAAAAAGGTTCTTTAATGAACGAAAGAAACGAAATGAACTCAAACGAACTCCTTAATTATTAGAACACAAAGTAGTTTTCAATTCTGAAGTATTCAAATTAATGTAAACATGGCTTCTATGTCTGGACTGCTTAACTTATAGAATTCAGAAGTAATATAAAAATATGCAAAACAGTCTTTTTCAGTAGTCCGTGCATTTAGTTTATTTAATATTGATGAAATTGTACAAATGAAAAAGCTGGGGATGTAAGGTCAGTTTATTTGACACTAGATTTCATCAATGATTAGTCGGTATTGTGACAAGAAATTAGGCCAATTTCTTCCGTTGACCTATATAGTTGTCCACACAATGTGAACCGCTGCGCTATACCAGTCCAGATGTAAGGCCCAAATGACTAAAAACATCTGTCCGCTAGCGGAGCGTCGACCTCGAAGTGAAATCAATAAACGCTTCCATACAACCATGGTCTTTATCTTTCTTGGAACTCTTCTATTAATCTGCTTCTGCGCACGACAAGTAAATAAATCTCAAATCGATTGGAGCGTTCGTCTTAACAATCAAATGATAGTTTTCCCATAGTTTTGAGGACACAACGAGAGGCAGCTCGCTGTGAACCGATCCTCATTGACTTATTAATGAACAGACGAATGGAGTCTGCAGCGAATAGTCCTCATCTGACAGATTATCATTTCTAAATTATATTACAATGACTTAAATGACTCGTTCTGTATACCGGAAATTATACAATTCTTATACATTCTAGAAATAATCATCTTTCAGAAATACTGTTATAGTGGCCTTAATGGGAATGTTTTAAATTACTCCTAAAATATACAATTCCCATATTTTGTGAACCAGTTTGTTTGTTTGTATATAAGCAAAGGCTGTTAAAGCAAAGGTTAAAGTAACATAAGCACTCAAAATTAGGGTTTTACAACAAATTGTGATTGCCTTGATTTTAACCGACTTTGAAGTTTGTGCATAAACTAAAACAATTACTTTGAAATGAAAATTATTAAGTTGGTTTAAGGTTAGTAATAGCCAGGAGAAATCATACAATAATTCAGCGTAAGGAAGGCCGGCCATTTTTCCTCGTATGCCTCAAGTAAAGCTTTTGATCTCGCCAGGTTCATGACCTTACATGAAATGAGTTAAGATTTTGAATAGTGGATGGGGGCGGGGCTAATTGACGTTTGACTTGGTGTAGCGTCGGTACATCTTAGGGTGGCTCAATTATGACAGCTGATTGACACATCCACATAGTAATATTCTGACAGAAAATTAAGTTTTTAGTTTTTAGTTATTTTAAAACTCTCCTTCAACCTACAAATTTGATGTTGGAATTATTGGAAAGTCTCTATCTTGTTCTTCTTGAGAAAAATATAAATTTTTCATGAGATTCTGTGATAGTGCAAAATTCAGAACTTTTGAGTGCGTATGTTACTTTAAGTTTATTTTTTCCTTTCTTCAGATTCCAAGAGCATGTATACCGACTTCCGGTTATACCGACAGTAACGCACAAGATAATTCCTTTGCGGAAGTTACTAACGATTTAACTTTTGTAATGTTTCTTAACCTGAATTCAATACAGATGTGTACCTGGGACTCTTCCGACAACACCGTTAAAGGCCTACTTATGCTAGTCTATATAGCTATAAGTACAAAACTGGTTTTAGTATTATTTAAAGTAATTTAATATTTTTACTTAAAACGGAGGCATTACTTTTTACAATTTGTTGATTTTATTATAAAAAAACACTTACCGAAGCCAACGATCTCCTTATAAATAAAAAGACAATAATGAACAGAAAGTCAATCCCCTTTGTGACAATAACACTGATGTATTTATCTTCGTTAAGGGCGTCCGTTAGCTGAAAGCGCCATCACACAACTCCTGTATAGTGTTGCTAAGGCAATTTGAGTGTCTTTATTGATCTAGTGAATTTCTTAGCCTCAAACGATACAGATGGACTTTGAACAATGTGTCCATTTTATGCATAGCCGAAGAAAGGGAAGCCGAGACTTAATTAATCGGCCATTTGCTTCGTGTAACAGAATTACTTTAAGTTGAAGCGAATGACATTATTACTTTTAAGCCTGCTTGTTCATTATACAGTCAATAAGTGTAAGAAATGTAGCTTGTTTGTTTGATTAGGGTTCTCCGCCATACTCAAGGTTATTTAACTTATATCACGGCGTGCAAACGCAATAGGTGAAGTAAACCACCTTAACAGATGCTGGCAACATGCATGACAGAACAAAACATTTACATAACATTAACAAAACAGGACACCATAACCAAATCGGAATTAGCTCAGAGAGCACCAGGGCACAGGACGCTCCCACGCCACCACCCACTGATGTTATTTTAAAGGAAGAGAAATCGTATCATTAACCAATACCTATATCCAGAGAATGTGGACAGCAAGTGAAAATAGCGGTATAGTTTCTTCCAATTAGTGCTCCATAACTTTACAACATCTAGTCGAAAGTGTAAGATTGACCACTTATGGAAATGTTGAACTCGGCGGAAACAGCAATACGTCTCAGATGTACCTAACTCTCCAGTGCTAAGCCTCTGTTTTACAGCGAAGCGCGTTACACTTTGACATTGTAAAGCCGAGGGCAGGCTAAAATTCGGCTTTTGTAAGTCTTTTATTTATTTATATATACCCCGGATCAAATGTATTCGTCACAATATCCAAATGTGCATACAAAGTAAGGGATAAGTGTGACAACAGTTCGGATTTGGGCTATAATGTGACGTCAGACCGGAAACAGAAACTATCCGTAGCCTTCAATAAAGTTGTATTATGATTGGCTAAAATAAGCTGGGGTTGATATTGATAATCAAAATGGCAAGCCTCACAGTTCTGTTTCCTTTAGTAGAGTGGTGCATTTTTGAATGCCGGTTACCCAGCTTTACAAAACTTAACAAAGCTTAAGTAATGTTTTATTTTATCAGATATAAACAGGATTCTATCCATAGTACACGTTATCAAAAGTTGTTTAGTCCTTTAATGTTTGATGTTGTTGTAGCCAAGCACTAGCTATTGTCTAACTTAAACTAGAACAAAAATTACTGCACCTGTTGAAAACGATCATCGATGGCAACTTAGTCAATTAAGCCCGCCTGCAAGGATAAATGCAGATCTGAGGGTAATTAACGTAATTGACTCGAGGCTCCTTTGTTGATTGGTAGGCTCTTTTAGAGTTTGCTTTAGTTTTTCCTTTATTCAATTGGTAGACAAATAAATACCGATATATATCAATAGTGTCAACTAAACCGAGAAAGGGTAAACAGTCTGAGAGAAAAATGTTTACGCATGCGTGACGTAACTAAGCGCTTGTACAGTTGTTAATTGGAAAATATAGTTCCATGTTAATTCAAATAATTGTATATGAACATTTACATTGTGCACACGATAGAAAGACGATCAAAACGCTGTGCAAAAAGACACAATAATAAACAGAAAGTCAATCCGCTTTTCTCCTCTTAGGTCTCCGTCTGTTGAAAGTGCCATCATACAACATAGTACCGTGTGTATGGATTTCACGTTTCCAGATTTCTTTCAGTCATTCGTTTTTCTCTCGCCTGTACGAGGTAAAACACTTAATTGGAATTTTCTCAAAAGGGCTTAACAGATCTGATACTTCTACATGTATGAATAGATGCATAGTTCCGTAATCTCTTCATATGTCCATGGAATTGAATGTGAGATGATGTGCTAGCAGTTAAAGTGACTGACAATTATGGTAAAAACCGGCAGCTTTGTGGTACACGATTATTCGCTGCAGACGCCATATATGAAGCAAATCATTAAAAGTCAATGAGACTCGGCTTAGAGCGAGCTGTTTTCACTCCATCGTTTTGTTGTCAAACTATGGACAAACTGTCATTCGGTTGTTAAGATGGATTTGAGATTTATTAATTTGCCTCGCGCAAAAGCAGAGTAATAAAAAAGATCTAAAAAGAGATTAGGGGCATACATGCTGTAGGAAACGCTTATTTATTTCTTTCCGGGACTGGCGCTGACCTTTAACTGACAGATGTTTTCTTTTTTTTAAGTTTTTAGTATCACTTTAAAATTGGTGGCGCCCACGTGCGGATTATAAGATTACTTCGAGTCGCGGCTGGGCATGAATCCATTCCTTGTCTCAACACCGACCAAGCGATCAATGAGAATATCTAATGTCAAGTAAATCTTAACTCTAGGATACAGTAGTGGTCAATCAACCTAATGAACGACTAAAAAACACAGTATGGTATGGCAAGTGCCCGTCCGTCCGTCCGTCCATTAGCTTTCCTTGCCATCACTGCAGAGCCTTCACCTTTGAACTGATTATTAGTCGACAAAAGGTCAAAGTTGAAAGTCTCTTTTGCTATAAATAGATACTTTGTTAGCATATTCATGTTTTATTTTCATCACTCTTGCGGTTTAATCCCGGATCTAATTTCACACACATGTCTATAATAATAAAGTCTTGAGCAAATTCAAATTTCAGGGTCGTCATTCAAGGTCAAGGTCATAATAGGTAATTTTTTTAGAAAAACCTGGGCCGATTTTCATCAAACTTCACACAAACTTTTTTAAAATTAAAATGTCTTAAACCTACTTTAATTTCAAGGTCGTGGGGTCAAGGTCATGACAGTTATTTTAAGAAAAAATGAGTCATCAGCAATTTTGTCCCTGTGCCAACTTTCTTGAGAATTCACAGTCGTGTCTTTTCTGAAATGTCTTGGAAGAGTTCATGGTTGTGCAGTCAAGGTCAAGCTCATTGCGCTATTTTTAACATGTCTGCAATGTCCGTTATATTTTCATATCATCACTCTGAAATCTTTATTTTTCGACAGATTATCATGAAACTCCATGCAGTGATAAGACAAGAACATTCCTACAACAGGTTAAAGTTTCATTCACCTGGGTCAAAGGTCACTATCGCTTTATATACACATTTTCTTAACATTTCTCTACATCATTGTGGAACCTTAATTATTCAACCGATTTTGACGAGACTGCATACATGATAAAGCAGGTTTATTAATATAAGTAGATGTTTTGTTTACACCTTCTTGCCATCACTCCGAAGTCTTCATTTTTCGTATTTTCATACAATGATAAAATACCCCCAAAAATCATGCTTAGGTGGCCTATATCAAAGGTCAAGGTCACAGTTACTACAAACATGAATTTTAAAAATTCATATCATAAAAATACACTTTAAAAGTTTTTTACTCTGATGATAAGGCTTCCTGAATTACCTCTGAAACACTGTCACTATAATGTTTGACATTAAATCAGTAGCCATTAGAATATTTTGTACATAGTTGCATGTAAATCGTGTTCAACTTTATTACTCAATAATCGTGAAAAATCTTGGATCAGATGAAGTGACCTTTCTACCTCCACACAAAGGAAGAAGATCAGTCAAATTCAGCTTGTTTTCTCACAGACCAGACACGATGAATACTATATCTGATTGAACTAACATGTGTTAACGGAATAACCCTTTTGTAGACCTGATTTTGAAGTACTGACTTTAACTAGAACAAATGCATTCTTTGTATACCTGCACTTCTTAAAACGGTGACTTCCATGCAAGGTCCACTTGGTCATGCGGGAAAGAATTAACGTGACATCAACGTAACAATGTACGCGTGACGTTTATTGACCAAATTAACGTGACAATGTACGCGTGATCAATGATCTACTTAATACCATTAAATTCATGTTTTTACGATGTGTCCAAGGATTATATGGAGCTATTGATTATGCTTTGTGTTTTTTAATATCGTTCTAATATATAATAAATCCCCTTCACCGTAGTCAAACTGTTACAATTACACATCTCATTTCCTATATTAATAAGTATTTGGATAGTATATACGTTGAGTTAAATTTAACCTCGGATAAGTTATGGCGACTCTCGTCTGGATTTCACATTTCCGGATTTCTTCCACGCAAACATTTCCTATCTGATCATTCGCGATAAAAGATTGAACTGGAATTTTCTTATAGCAAAAATGGCTTCTATACCGATCTGGGATTTTCTTATTTTTGCGAGTAGATTAATATTTTCATAATCTCTTCACATTTGCCCATGGAATTCAATAAGATCCCAGAGAGGAGAGGGGTTAGCAGTAAAACGACTTTGACAGCAATTGTTAAATTGTACAGCTTCTGGTGCATGGGGGCATATTAAGAGTCGCTACAAACTCTCCAAGAGACAGTTAATAATAAAGGTAATAAGTCTCGCCGCTGAGCCAGCTGTTTTCGCTCTGTCGTTTTGTTCACAAACTATGGACAAACTGTCATTTGGCTGTTAAGATGAGCAGTCCAATCGATTTGAGATTTATTTACTTACTGCGTGTAGAAGCCGATTAATAGATAAGATCTAAACAGAGACAAAGATTATGTTGTAGGAGACCTTTATTGATTTCATATCGAGACCAGCTCTTCCCTAACGGACATCTATTCTTTTTGTTTGATTTCTAATCAGGACTTGTGGCGCCGCGGTGAGGATTGTGAGATCCACTCAAGCCGCGGATGGGCTTGATCTAATTTCTTGTCACCACACAGAACAATCGATGAGGAAAATCTATTCGCAAATAAAACGACCTTAAGACCCTAGATTTTTTCTTACTACTTATTTAAAATTTATTATTCCAAAACCTTAATCAACTAGTCCTTTCTTCGTATTATTAAAAACCAACAGTTAAACATGTTTGGAAAGAAAAATATTACACATCCACAAATATAAAATGTTGTGCAAACATCGTAAACACCTGTAAAGTCACATACACACCTTAATTAAGTTTTTTTCAACAAATTCTGATTGCCTCCATTTTAACAAGTTTATAAGTTTGTTCCTATATATATATTAAAACAATTATGTTGAAATAAAAACTATCCAATGAGTTCAATTATACTGTTTTGCTGAATCTTATAGATTATAATAATATATATAGGCCCACATTCCATTCCTGAAACATTAGACGCCAACTTCCGGTTGTACTGGAAGCTGTATATGGAATAGGATCACCATTATAGCACTTCAGGTTTGTTAGGCGTGTATACGATCGAAAAACTGAATTCACCGAAATAAAATGCACATTATATATTATATTATGTGTGTTTGTGTAACTCCACCAACGACATCCAGGCACATCTTATTCTGCAAGAACATATAATAATATTATATATATTTTTGTATAAATGTAGAGAAAGAAACATATATTATATATATGTATAATTAGATTTCCCGACTACCAAAAGCTATTTCGTTTGTTTGTTTAACACTGCAGAATTTTTTTTTGACAGGATGTCAAGAGTCTCCTTCTAAATAGCACTGCTCACAGAAGGACAATTATGAGGAGAAACTCAACCCCTCTGTGGCTGTTACGGTGATGTATTTGCTTTCTCTTAGGACACCCTTAGCTGAAAGTGCCACCAAAGTCTCTTCTATAGTGTCGCTAAGGCAATTTGTGTTTCTCGATCGAGCCAGAGAATATCCTTCCTCCAAAGGAAAGAGATCGACTGTGAACAATGTGTCCATTTTAACCAGAGCAGAAGAAAGGGAAGCCAAGACTTAATTAATCTGCCATTCGCTTCGTGTAACGGAATTACTTGCGCTGAAGTGAGTATAGCAAGATTACATTGAAGTCAACTTGTTTTATGATAGTAACAAAATAAATATCCGATGAAGCTCGCGGGTTGTTGGGTTGGCGTTTTCTGTGCCCTGGTGCTCTCTGGTTTGCGGTGGTGTCCTGTTTTGAGTCTTGTTCATTGCCTGTTGCCATACAGTGTTGTTGAGGGTGGTTTCCTCCATCACCCACTTGGCTGGCAAGCCGTCAAATGAATGAACCTTAAGTACGGCGTAAAACCCACATTCAATCAGCCAACCAACCAATCGACCAATCAATCAATCAATCAATCAATCAAATGGAGCCCAAAATGAAAAAAAAAACTGCCTTATTAAAACAATAGGACAAATACATTCTATAGTGCATAAATCATGACTTTGCAATATAGATGTATATGTATATGTAGATATATATATATACCCGAATTCGAATCCCTGTGGAGGCTAGCAAATTTTCTTAATCTACATTTATAAATATATAGTTTTAAAAAAATTATTAAGATGCAGGTCAACAAGAAATCATATCCTTCTAACTTCTTTTGCGTGTTTGTTCGCATGACTTCATTAATATACAATTTTAATCCATATATGGTCAACGCTATATATGTAAGACTGCAAAATAAGAATGTCGTTGCTGGCTGGAACTAATAATGGAATATAGGTATACTAAAGCGCTATTCTATAAGGATTACACGTTTCCATCTCTTGAAATTTACTGCAAACCAATAATAGGCTATAACTTTCTAACGTAAAATTATATATGTTTAGCTCGCCACAAAAGCATATCTCTTAAGCTATAGGCTATATATGACAAAGATGTCATCTTAAGATATTTCAAAAGGAATTTCACAATAGATGAAAAGTGACACTGTTCACTACAATGACAGATAGAAAGACAGGGGTAAAACGATGATAACACTGGCAGTTATCGAGCTGTGAAATTCCAGACGAAGCAAGCGGCGAGCTGGGTCGATACAGAGTTGCGCACTGATCCGAAATGCGATATGAATTTGTTATTAAATGTCTGCTGAGGCGAAAGAAGTCTCTCGGCTGGCAAAGATAGCTGTCGCCATTCAAGTCGAGCATCGCCAGATACAATATCAGTCTCCTTCTCCCAAAGCTGTGATATAAAGGTTATGGCCACATCCTTCAAATCGAAGAAAATCTATCTTAATAGGGCGTCTCTTTGAAAGTCTTTCGTCCAATAGTTATTAGAAATTAGATCTTTGCTCGTCCTATATATAGGCCTATATATATAGTTTCCAATAATAACCAAAAGAAAATATATATGCATGTGTATTAAGGCCTACATCTAAGTTGCATGTCTAATTCTCCTTGTGGACTTCGGAATTCTATTCAACCTCGTGTTGGGATTGTTGCTAGGCCAATGAGAATCTGTACAAAGAATGCGTATAGGCATGCAACTCAAGAGACAATTAAAGGCCTAAATAATGCACATATTTATACAAAAATATATAGGCCTACATGCTCATAGCCAAATATATACCCACGGCTTATACATAGCCCTGTATAGAAATATTATGTAAAACATCAGTGAGAAAAGTGTTGCTGGGTCATAGATGCAAATGAATGGTTAAATGCTGGGAAAATAATTAACAAAGGCGCTAGGCTATATAAATATATGAATAAACAAGTTTGGCAATTACTTGTCTTTGCCACTTTATAGTGACGCCCGTGCTCTTGTCAACCAACACTATAGTTCGCCCTATTAAATATTCAAATCACTGTTTGATTAATAACAGTCGTATAAATCGAGTCTATCCCAAAGGGTCGATATCAGCCGCTGTTCAACCATATTGGATTCAGTTCGCGTGCAGACGACTGTGTGTTCGTCAAGGACCAGCCAGGCGGGAAACCCGTTGATTGGGTCGAGAACATCCGCTGTCAGTTCGCGGCGTTCGATAAGCCCGCAGTGCGTGCCAAGGGAGCATGTTGGCGGTAAAGACTGATTTAAACAGCACTAACACCTGTCTAATAAGGCAATGTAATCAGTCTACACGACTAGTTAACACTTTTCTCCAACTCAAAACTCTTTTCATTCAAAAGATGCCTCCGGAAACTCGTTTCTATATATATATATAGGCCTATATCTGGGTATTTTGTACTGCTCTAATATTGCTGCATGTAGGCCTATATATATATTACAAATATATCTATAGGGTTATTGTCAGAAAAAAGAAATATACAGTTATATGCACGATAACATATGTATCAGCATGTTGTTATCTTAATAAAATTGTTCATATATAGCTGCTTTAAAGTATATTAAATCCACAGGGTGGGTATATATTTGCCCCCCCCCCCCCCGCACCCAATTTACCGTCCGATAGTTTCTTATGCATCGCGATAGAGGTCTATATAGATGACTTTAGAAATAAACTGGTACAAATGCATGTTCTATATAATTTGTCACCATGCAGCGCTTGGAACATTTATTTATATATCACAATAATCGATAATTATCACGTATATATATAGCCTACACACGTTTCAAATGCACGCATATATATACACGCCATGCACTTACATATTTCATAATAGTCAAATGGCATTGTCAATCAGGCCTGATTTATCATATAGGCCTACCACTATATATAGTCCAATACATGAATTTAATGAAATTTAAAAAAAAAACATTCCTTTAAACTTTAATAAAATATAAAGAGATATTCAGTGCTGATATACACATAAATTTGAATGTGTCTTATTAACACAGAAAGAAAACGCACCTGTTTGCATGAATTGAGCCCATGGATGCATAACGTTCGATTGACACAGAATTCGCTCCATTAACTGACAATTATTATAGTTTCTATGGATTTAACCCACACAAGGTCTATATGTTATAAATAAGGGCAGGGGGTGTACTTTTATTATAGGAATATATATGCATACAGGACAAGTCTTCATTAAATAGGCCTATGAGCCTATATCCTCTATAGATACAAACATATATATATATTTTTGTATAAATGTAGAGAAGAAAATGTTGCTTGCCCCCACCGGGATTCGAACTCGGGTCTCTGGCTATATAGCAGTGCCAGCGCTCTTACCGACTGAGCTACAGAGGCTCACGGTATACGAACGAATATATGATATCCCTGTGCCAGTGTGGTTATACCCTTTATAAAAAATATATATAAAATATATATATTTTGTATAACGAGTAATCCCATTGGCACAGGGATAGCGACTAAGTAAAGCTATATTTTTGCTAGCCAGAGAAAAGAGTTCGAATCCCGGTGGAGGCAAACAACATTTTCTTTCTCTACATTTATACAAAAATATATATAGGCCTACACTGTATCATTTTGATTCCATCAAATTTGATATTATTTCCATGTGTTTATGATATTGACAAGCTGTATATCTAACCTGCAAAACAATCCATGCACAGTGGATAAAAAATACATTAGGTTATATTAAAGCTTATATATCCACTTGAATTATAATGCATTCCATTTCAATGGGCTTGATTAATGAGCAATCGATGAGAATGAACAAAATAATTTAAAACACTGAATTGCCCCACATACGCTGAGCTGTATCGAATTGTCCCGTGAGATAAAAGTATATTCGGATGACTGACTGTGTCCATAGAATCTAATCCATTGTGAATTTCTCCATTATATTACCCTGCGCAAGGCTGATAAGCTAAATTGGATGCCCAGTCTATTCGTCTTTGAGATATGTGAACAGGCGCGAGGCAAACAAAGCGAAAGTGATTTACACTTGGTCAGAGTCTTCCTTGCTATCTGTTACCGAACTAAGCAAACTGATCGAATAAACGCAAACAACTGAGGAGAAATCAAACAAAAACACAAAAGACGGCTGAAAGATAGAGGGGGCTGAAAAAGGAAACTGCCATTTAGTTGTGTATTGATGGAATCAGTCCGCATGTGGTCGTGAATGGCGCAATCGGATTATCCGACGCTAGGCAAGCTGATTTGCTTCTAAATCTCTTATCAAAATGCGCTACCACTGTTATTAAGGAAAAGACATCACGGGGTCCGCCAGTCCTTAAATCGATCACAGCCAGTCGAGGATATAGCAGGGATAATGAATTTCGGTCCCACTACTTGCATATATTATACTTGTCATCTTACAAAGTAGCTCAGACATAAGGGTGGTATGCGCTGAAGAGCTCTTTGTAACTTTTGGTCAAGTGCTTTGGGCGCTCTTAACCGTCTGTCCTAGCTGGGTTTTAAATTCACGCTTTGTTATTCTTCCTGAATAAGCTTTCTATTCCCTAATCTTCCTGGACTGGTTTAAGCCCTTCTCGTTCAGGCGTGGCGTTCACCAAACTGACATCTGACAGCTGCTTCTCAAACCCACGTGGGATATGAAACTCATTCGATAGTGAGAAAGAAAATGAAATCTGTTCAACGAGGAAAAAGGTCCACGCTATAGACTGGCAATACATAGTGTTAAAAAGCCATATCAAATTTAGGGGTTTTTTTTCCGGAAAGAAGTATACTTTTGTAGATTGATCCAAATGTTAATAATGTATAAAGTTTGGAACAAGATAATATATATTTTGAAGAAGAGTCGCGCCTTGGTAATATTTGAAGATGTGCTTATTTTAAATACTCATTTTCAAATACAAAATTACAATTTAAATGTAGGTAGATCGTATGACTTAAAAATAAGATGGAAATCTTCTAAAATTCATTGTTGGATAAAAGCTGTGGCATTTAAACGTGAACTGATAATGGGACCACGTTACTTTGACTGACAGATAATATATGCACAATTTATGTCAATTTATGAACACTGCTCTACAATCTGCTATTTCATTGGTTCAATGTTAGGGACGCTGTGAATAAGTAATAACCCCACGTGGGCTCTTGTGTCGATAGCAGTGTTTGTTGATAGGGCCAATCATTTGTTTCCCATATATGGCAAGTATATTTGCCTTGCGCTATTGTTACTTGGAGCTAATACCGCGTGTAGAATTATACTGTGTGTGGCATCTTTCCTTAGCGGCTCACGTAGCTTTTTCTGTACGCACCAAATTGACCACGGTTCTCGTCATTCGAAGAGCGGCGAGATGACTTTAGGGAGCGCCACATTCACAATGCTTTGTTAAACAATGGACGATCTACTTCGTGAGCTTTTCGTTACCAATCTTACCTATGACAAAGGAATTGTATTAGTGACTCGTTGTACAGCGATCTAGGGTCGCAGTAGTGTACTACACGGAGCAGGGAGTTAACTTACGGCTGTGTATCTGAGGTGATACAGCGCTCTGGATTTTACCCGTTCACCCTTTACTCAGTGCTCTATTTCAACGCAGCCCGAGTGGCTTGCTGTGGTGTGATTTCACCTCGGATTTACCGACCTACTCTCAGCAAATTTTGGATTATTATTTACCGTAGAGTGGCTGCCTAGCCAGGCGGCCTGTGAGCCCGGGAAAGCAAGATGTATCCGAATCGTCACCCCGTAAGTGGAAGTCTGGTAGGCTGGCGGTTTTATGTCGCTCCTGTGTGCCTTGCCCTTTGTTTACCCCGCCCGCACTTGCTGACTTGCCGTTTGAATATTTAGTATTTACCAGCATTTCTTAGCTATAATTCACTTCTTTACATCAAATCTATTATCTATGTGCCCATAAAATTCCCAAGTGTTCCTTGTCTCTCCACTCTAAACCCGTTTAAAGCTATGTTTAATTATTTATTTAGGCTGTGCTGTTCGTGTATGCCGTTGTTGTTGTAATTGCTGTTCAAACAAAGCAAACTGGGCTATGCTCTCTGTTCGGTTATATTTTAGCACTTTGAACCTCTCGACTGTTGTAAAATGAACCAGATATGACCCTCTTAACACACTATACTACAGAATTTAGATTTCCAGATAGATTATCTGTAAATTGTAACAGCAGGATGAAAGCAAAGCCCATAGTTCAAATGGGTGTAGTTTGTTTTGTAATTTAGGCAGCATATAGGTCTATAACTCCGTTAAATAGTTTATCTATCAAGGCTTTGGATAAGAAAAACTTTTAGCTCCCCCATCCCTCTCATTAAAGCCTCCTTTATCTGGAATATTTCATATGCATTAACACAACTTTCTGCTTACTATATAGAGATAGAGATGTAGGCCTAAAATTAAAGTCAGTTGTAATATTTGCCTGCCCAGAGTTTAATCATGTGATTAATTAACTTACTGTTCAAGCCATTAAATTAATAATCAATATCCAATCGATATATAGACGTTTCTATCATCCTCAATATTGCTTCAAATAATATACAGCCTGCCAAATGTTACCACGACTTTAAAAAAAAAACCTGAAAGATTTGCATTTATATAACCTGTCACGGTTGTTCTGTACTTCTGTCTGGCACATGTACTGTTTTTAACTGGTTACAATCTATTTATGTGTTAATTGAATACTATACATGCCACTTTCTGTGCATAAAAAAAACAGGCTGTCAATGTATTAGAATTGATCATGCCTTTCCTGACAACATTACACTTGCCTTTTTCACTGCTTTATTTTTCTCCATTTTTCTTTATTGTATAAGTGAAGTCTTGTTTTTTTGTTTTGTTTTTTCTTTGTTCATCAACAAGATTTAACGTGTCTGTTGTGTTTTGAATATTGTGTCACAAAGAAGTTAATGTTGACCTTAATTATCATAACAAAATATCTTTAACAAAGATCAACTAAGATCTCGCTGAGAATAGAATAGAGCCATAACAAAGATCGACTACGGTCCCTTTTTGAATAGAGTCCTGTCTGTCCCAAAGGCTTACTAATCCCTTGTCAGTTACAAAATAGACTATTGATTTAAATCTTTTATTAGCACGCCAATCTGTCAGATGAGTGAAATTAGCTGAAATGTTAAATATCGAGCAAAGAACAACAACAAATAAATACTAATGCACTGACACGTACAAACATCCTGTATAAATATTAATAAATTTAAACTACTATTGTTCCTGTAACTGCATTTTGAAAGACTGACCCCAGTTTGTTTATTGCAATAAAGGAGATGGCGTTAAACACTAGTCAATTTATGCCCATTATTTCAGACTTTGAGTATGTCCTTGATAAGTAGCGTAAATGATAATAAAATGACAAAGCTAGAATACGGTACTTGTGCTTCAACTGAATTGGAGTAGACAGACACTAGATCAGGTCTATTTTTGTATTAAATGGCTATCGAGGGCTGGATCAATAAATAGACAAGTGAACCAAAGGATTGATATGTATGTACTGAAAGAAGATACAACCAGAGTATGCTTCAGCTACTGAGACCTGCTATATGGCCAACACACACCAACAAAAATAAAAAATACTCGTACTTTTTTTTTCTGAATTTTTATCATATATGGTTTATTCATGAAAAATATAAATGTTATTTTGTGGCCAGTGGTTTCTGTAATATGCTGATATCACTTGGCTGTCCCTAACTTAATATGATAATCATCCCAGGGTCTTTATTCTTATTATTCTTGCTTCAATGAACTGCATGAAAAAAAGAAGTGATATGCTACTTATTATATATGCATGTCGTTATGTTCTAATTGATATTTGACATTATGCGCTCTTCCATGTTTTGTAGGCCCCCCACCAGCCTGGCCAGCCGTTCAAATTCACTGTGGCTGAATCATGTGACAGAATAAAAGAAGAGTTTAGTTTTCTGCAAGCACAATATCATAGGTGAGTTTTAAGCTTAACGACTATGGTTTTTAACACTTTACGTCCACAGCCTCTTTCTGAAAAACATGACTCGATTGGTTTGACGCGACCAAGTGACGGAACTGATATGGTGTAGTTTTAAGAGGATGTTGTGGTTTCACTTAAGCCAAACCACAGTGGGCTGTGTTAAACAATAGGCTGAGATGTATATACACTATTATACTTTTAAACCCATTTACCGCATTGTTAGTGTCTGATTTCAAGCGACGTTTATGTTTTAACATAGAAGCTGTCACAAATGTATGTGTGATCTGTAACATGGGCTTGGCTGTGTGTTGTAAAATAATTAACATTGTTTTCTTACATGTTTTTGAGCCACAGGAAAACCTGTGACATGATTGTTAAAATTGTGTCATACATATATACATGTATTTTCTTCTTCTGAATTTGCCAAAAGGCCAATATATCCTGTTTTTAGCTGTTGTTTTTTCCATTTTTAAGGATCAGTTTGCATTTCATATAAACAGTCAACTTTGTTAAAAATGTATGTGTGTTACAATCATTTATAGTGTGTCTGTGCCAGGCTAAGGGCAGGGTGCTTTGAGGCCCAACAGAGCTACATGTAACAACCCAAAGTGACTTTACATTTTTTGAATACATAGCCGTCATATGAGCGAAATATGCTTGAGCACTTTGTTAAACACTAATCAATCAATCAATCAATTAATCAGTTATAAACAGAGTATGTGGGTAGGCTTGAGGATTTTGTTGCCTTGGTGCTTTCAATCGTAAGAGTCAACAGGACCCCGAAGTGTGTGTTGCGCCATTCTCCATAATATTCGGAAGCATTGAAGTCCTATTTTTTTCTTGTGCTTCTTTTTTGCTTACTGCCTCCCACACTCTAACAAGGATGGTTTCCTCAATTTATTATGTTGGCTTCTCATAATATAGTGAAATGAACCTAAGTATTTAAAAAAAAAACCCTGAGCCACTAAGCAAATACAACTTTTATTTCAGAAATAAATCCTCCCAGAAAAATACTTATATAAATATATTAGATTTATTATTGTATCCCATTTTTGGGGGGATTTACAAAGTTTTGTTGTGATTTGTATCACACGGTTTGTTGACTCACAATAACATCACAAGAGAGATAACTGGTTTTAAAGCACATGATCTCTTAATTTGTGTAGTGTTCATATGAACTTTTAAACTCAAGTTGTTAGCACAAGTGATTCATTTTGACATCACAAAATCATGTTTATTTTAAATGACCCTTTGATTGTCATGTAAACAAATTTTTGCAATGCCAGGTTGTCACTAACATAATATTCAGATGTTGAGGTTAAATGTCTTTTGTACATTTTTTTTTAGCTTTTACATATATATATGTAGGAGTTTAAATGTTTTTATCAGTTTAGACATCATGTCGACTTATTTTTGTTGAATTCAAGATTATTTATATAAAATAAATAAATGTAATCATGCGTTAAAGTTATTTTTGGTAAAATTTGTCAAGTTCATTCACGTTTTCTTGCAAACTGTGTCTCAAAATTTCCCTTCAGATTTTACCCAAATCCGGCTGTGCAAAATCATTATACAAGTGAAGTGCTCTTAAGTACAATGTTTTACACTAATAAAATGAGTAATCCTTCAGACAATTGGTTGCAAATATTTATTTTGATGCAAATTAATTTAGCTTCAAGTACAGTCAGAATACTGCTAAATTCTTTCCATTCGGGCACAAATAACCTCTGATCAGATTAAAATCTGTTTGAGGTTTCCAGTAGCTAAGTCGACAAAAGCCCAGATAGACATATTTATGCTGTACCAGTTGACCTGCATACCGCTTAATAATATAAAGCTGTGGCATGCTACAAACATAATTGAATTCCTTTCACATGTAAATTACATCTGGGTTTATGACCTTAATCGAGAGTGCCAGTTTCTGTGTTTAAAAATACATAGTACATTGTTTCATTTGGTGGATTCCAATTAAGGTTATACCTGTACCTACCTTACTTTGAAGTAGATTGTTTTATTTTATTTGCCAAATTTGTATTTCATATTCTAATACAATAAAAAAGAATGATAGAATTCAGTCAGTTTGTTTCTGAAATAGACATTGATACTGATCAGTGATATGCTTGCCATTGGAAATATAACATCTATACTGCTGACAGCAATAGACATTGCAAGCACCTGCTACCCAACAAAGGCTCTCTTAATTTTGAGAAACAGGATAGAAATCTATAAGTGATTAAATTGACTTTCATCAATCTGGCATGTGGCATTCCAGGTGCCTAATGGTGTAAATATCAAACAGTTTTTAAACCAGTTCCTGTGCACATTTCAACAAAATCACTACTTTAATTTTTATTTATGTAGGAATACATCACATTTTTATGCGATAAGTTGTAAAGTCTAAAGCAATGTTTCTCATGCACCAGTTTCGTCGGAACAAATAAGATGTTTAGCAGTTTCGAACAGGATGAACAGATTATATTTTATGATTATAACTATATTTTTATAGTAAATTATATTAAAATTTTGTTTAGAATTTGACTGTTCACTTTTAACTTGGTTAAGGCCACATACAAACATTTCAGTTTTTTTGATAGAACTGGCTCACCTTACCTAAATTTAGGTGTGCTGTAGTTACTTTCTGAACAGTACAGTAAATATACACATATGTATAATTTGATTAGATGTCTGTACAATTTCCAATGATATAATGTAAGTCTACATAATCTCTATCAGGTGACATTTATATGTCTGCTACCTGTCCATTTGATCAATAAGTGTAACTTAGCTCCTCTAATGTGATATACTCACACAAGTTGCAATTTACCATTGGATGAAGGATTTAAATTTATATGTGTTGCGCAGGTTCAACCGTACAGGTTTCTTCTCCGTAAACCAGCGAACACTGGTTTCTAACAAACAATGGTCTTTCAACAAACACCGCCTAGGTATCATCTTTGACAAATTTATTTGCATTTATCTTCCTACTTTTGCTTGTGGTTGGCATTATCATCCTGTGCCCTGGTTCTCTGTTAGCTAAGAGTAAGACGTCTAAGAGTCATCAGGAAACCCATTTATTGTGGCAACTGTATTGAGTCCTGTCCTGGTCCAGGGGCATCGTTGTCGGTTGCCCTTGTTGTGGATGGTTTCCTTCACCCATTAGGCTGTCACACTGTCATATAAGTGAAATAACATTACCCTAAATGCTCAACAAATTCGACTCCATTTACCACTTATAAAACTACATTTTATGCAAAGGTTAAGAAGTGTAGAAACACACTGTTAATTTTTTTAAGAAGTTCATACTTTTAGATACAAGAAAATATAAGTTTTAGTTCCAAACTCACATTAATACCTTCAATAAATGACTTGAAACATGTGTCCATGGAGGTCGAATTTGTTGAGCATTTAGGGTAAGTATGGCGATAAACCCCGATCAAATAAAGAAACAACCATTTAAAAAAAATAAACAGCAGTAAGATCACCTGGTTCTATTAGGGATAAATTATAAGAAATCTGGAAGAGTTGTTTTAAATTATTGACTTGAGTGGATAATCAGCAGCAGCAGTAACTTTTTTGATCTCATTGAGGTCATTATAAGTCGGTATATTGAGTTGCGAGTTTATTGGCACAATCTGCTTTTTATCAGTACCAATTTACTATGTTTCCTGTGGTAGAATTACAAAGTATCACATATGTATGCAAACAAGAAATACATTATAAATATTTATGATGGTTAAAATGTTAACATGTACATAAACAATTTAAAAAAAAATTGCCTTTTCTTTACTTCAGTTTGTTTTTTATTGATTCTTTTTTCTCTGTCACTTGCTGAGTTGCTGTGATGTGCTTTAAATTTATTTATCTGTTAGCCTGTTACACCATGTAATTTTGGGTAAAATTACCATGTATTTGCATCTTTATATTGCAGTCTGAAGATGGAATGTGAAAAACTTGCACAAGAAAAGACTGAAATGCAACGTCACTATGTTATGGTAAGGAATCTATTTATTACTTTAAATGATGTACCAAATTCAATATTTCATATGCTATGAGGTAAACAATGTGTAAAGGTGAGAAAAAAGGAATTCTAACACTTTTACTTGTGAAATAGTATCTTTTACAGACACTACTGAACTTAGTTGTTTGTAAGGACCCCTGTATCCTGGTGCTTTCTGAGCTACTGGGCATCAGGAAGCTCAGTTGTTGTCTTGTTTTTTGTCCTGTTTTTCTCCCATGTTGTCTGGTCTGTTGACAGTGCTGTTTAGTGTGGTTTCATTTAACTGTTGGGCTGACACGCAGACATATGATTGAAATAACCTTAGTGACAAAACTGTGTGTAAAACCATCTTACAATCCCCAAACCAACCATAAAGTTTCCTATCAGCTGTTGGACATTTTATGTACTCTGTTTGGTTCTTACGAGGCATCCTTTGGTTTATTGCTAAGTCCTCGTACCTAAAATAACCTTGAGTACATCATTTTCTTGAGTACAAGTTCAGGTGAAATTACGTTCATTATGCCTTTAGCATAAAACAGGGCTTAGAGATGATTTGATCTTTCCAGGTAGATTAGTGGAGGTTAATTATTATTGGCTTTTCAATTGGATAAGCTGTATATTGATAAACAGATTAGCCATGTAATGCTATTTGTAAGTAGAATAAAAGCTACCTATAAAGATGCCATCTGTGAAACAAAATTGACTTGAGTTTTAAATATGACACACCTTCTGACTTTGATAGTTTTCTTTGGCTGTACAACTCGGTGTCAAGTGTGTCTGTCTATGCATGTTTTTTTTTGTGTGTATCCAGCCATTCAGTTTCTGATGTAATTGTGTTTATAGCAAAATAACAAGCGACTGCGTCAATGATTGTATTGTTGACAATTCATTACATTAGGCTGCCTAGAATAATCTGACTTCATTTTGTTCGGTCTCATTTCCAGCCGGCTAGTTATTTAGGCTGTTTTCCATATTTATGAGTATATTTGATCATGTTGAGTAGATTCTCAAAAAGTCTATTGATCTTAACTTGATAAAAACATCACCAACAAAAGCTGTTTTTAAGAAAGGTTTAAAAGGGCTTTTGAAGCTTTGTATTCGTTGCACTTTAGTGTCAGTGTAGAGAACTTTGTTTCTTCGTTGCAGAATTGCAAGGTTTTTTTTACAATGTTTTCTCTGGCAACCTAAAATTTCAATATGTTTAATTATAGTACATGTATACTTAATAAAGAAACCTAAAAATAAATAAAGAATTTATTATAATCCTATCAATGATTATATGTGGTTGGTGGGAGCTTCCTGTGCCCTGGTGCTCCCTGAGCTAAGGGTAGGTATATCAGGGAGCTGGTTTGTTGTGGTGTCCTTTTTCTTGTTTTGTTCTATAGCTGTACTATGGTGTCTTATGTTGCCAGCGCAGTTAAGGTTGATTTTCTTCACCTTTGGACTGACACGCAGCCATATAAATGAAATAAGCTTACCTTCGGCCTAAAACTCCAAACTGACAAATTGGACTTTCCTAACTAAATGACAAATTTATGTCTTTACTCTTCAATGAACACGACGGGAGTTGTGATCAAATTTGCAGGTTAAGACTAATGCTAACAATATGTAATTTCCATTCACATTTCTTTTTAGAGATTTTAAGTTTTGCCGGTGTCTTTTCATATCCCATTCTTATTTTGGCATCAAATCAAAGTCAGAAGGCAAAAAGAGTACTTGGCATGAGTGAAAGTCCTTATATTCTCACTGTCGTTCATAATAAAGCATAACGCAGCATGAAATTGTTATACAAGTTCTTTAACTCAGTAACTCATTTGTGCAGCCAGTTTTTAGCTGTAGCCCCATTAGCATCAGTTTGTTTTTTTCTTTCTTGCCACATCTGCTGTGTTGGCTCTGTTGTGTAAAGTTGATTCATGATAATGTTAGTCAATGACAACGGCTAATTAGTTCTTCTTTGTTCTCCGCAGTATTACGAGATGTCGTATGGACTTAATGTGGAAATGCACAAACAGGTAGGTGACGCCCGTTTTTTTCCTAATGTCTATTTCTTTATTCATCGTTTGATTTCTATTGTGTGTGTTATAGATAAAAAAAAAATAGCCTTGTACTCTATTCGACTTTGTATTGAGGATAAGAGAGTTGGTGGGAATTAAACACTGGTCGCGCTTGAATTGCTGCCGGTTGACTGTTACTACGGAGTGCTTATTTAATACATGTGTAGAATTTCGCCAGTTTTTTTCGCCCTCTATTTGTGAAGAGTTGGCTGAGGATTCGTAGTGACGTGTCAGCGCCGAGTGCCGCGTTAAATCCCGCGGGACAATGGCGTGGTGGGCACTGAGCTAGTTTGCTGCTAACACGGGCGATGTCATCAAGGGGTCTTGAGAGATCTGTAATGACCGGCAGGCATGCATGAATGCTCAATTGAATTGCGGACCAGACAGCCGACTAGGAGCATAATTTATCTGATATGCTGGCTCTAGTCGCTATAGGAAAGGCCCCTCCATGATGCTTACACTGCTTCTGCACACAATCAGGGGATTTTATCATGATTGAGTAGTGGGAGGGGATTTGGCTGAAAAGGGGCAGGACCACAGTGAATACACTATGATAGGCTCTATTGTTTACACTTCACTGAATATCTACAAGTATTTCTCACACCACTTGGGCAAATTAGTTAGTTTTATAGTTTATAGTTTTATGTGTGCTGATAAAACCATTAATGTTATTACTATACATACACTTAACAAGGATAAAAATATAACTATAACAATTTAAACAAAACCTAACCAATTACAAAAGATGTAGATATGTACATGTTTATAGGTATATTTTATGGTTTTATTAATGAAACAAGGAAAAGGTTTTCATCAGGTGTCTCTGGATTTATAAGATCAGGTTAACGCTATCTACAGACCTACAAAAGCTCCCAACAGAATAAATCGTCCTGTAAATGTAATTGTGGAGTCTTCTGTTTTAACAGCCGCATTTAGGGTGGTTTCCTTCACCTATTGGGAAAACACACCTTCATTTGAGTAAAATAAAGTATAATGAGTGTAATAAAGTACGCCGTAAAACCCAAAACAAACAAACTTTGAACATTAATTGTTAACGGAAATTAATTATGTTTCCATTATAATTCAGTTCAAGGCTAATAAGTGGTATCTTCGGGAGTAATTTTAGCCTAAGAGACCTAGTCTACTAGTAACAGGCATTAACCTTATCTTTACTGCTACACTGAAAAACAACACCATTTCTATCCATAGACTCTAGCAATCTTATTGTTCTCAGTTTTCAATGACGGGAAGCCAAGAGCATTTGCTAGAGATTTAATAGAGTTAATTTTGACAAAATTCCTTTTATAAAATGATGCATGAATGCTGCAAAAAAGCTGTTAAAAAAAAAGGCTTATAGTAAGAAATAAATAGATGTCTTAATTAGTTTAAGTTTATAAATGACATTGTTGTATTTTAGTTGGGAGCCTCCTGTGCCCTGTTGCTCTCTGAGCTAAGGTGCCGGCATCAGGAAACCAATTTGTTGCGGTGCCCTGTTTTCCCTCCTGTACGTGCACGAAGTCTATAATATGAAATGGTGACACTGAAACAACTAAATATTGTTGAGTGAATTTGAAATAATACTTAAACATTTCACAGGTACTTTGACTACATGTCTATCAGATTCTCTGGCAACAAATCAACTTTTATTTATATGCTAGTATACTTTTGCAGAGTGCAGCCCAGAATTTCTCGGAACACTAGGTATTATGTTTGATAGTAAAATTCCTTTGTCCTATTTCATGTGAGTTTTGGGTGTGAGTAGTTGAGCGGAGTAAGCTGACTAAATGACTGTGTTCAATGATGTGTGTGATGATATATGGTCGTGGTTGACTGATTTCTGTTTTTAACAGTCATATAGCCACATTTCAATCTGCCCTAATCTTGTAGTCTATCAAAAGATACAACCTTTATCGAGTCCGGATAAGGTCACGCCTGAATAGCTAAGGTTTTTTTTTTTTATCGGTGGTTGGATTTTTTTTGTCAATAAAAGAGATCTCTTGTTAGAAAGGATAAAAAGAAAAGATTGTTTTTGTTATTCTAATTTGTGGTTAAAAATTCAGTGAGTTTTTTAAATGGAGAGACTTGTGTAAATTTGTGCAGTTGATTAAAGTTGCCATGGTGACGGGTAAATTGTAGCCTGCGAAATATTTCTCATAGAGGCCAGGTGGCTGTTCAAACAAGCATGATGTGCGACTAAAAGATTAACTCAAAAGTCATTTTTATCAGGCCTGCTTGAATTGAGTCAGTAATAGGAAATCGATCGGAGTATAGAACTATTGCCTAACCAAACAGTGTTGAGTTTGTGATACACAGGCTTTCATGAGAGGCGAAACAAAACGCTCCGTTATGAGGCAAAGACGAAATCTGCGGCTTGAATGGCACTCCAAAAGCACCATCACATGCTTTTGTTGGTATGCGAAAACACCAGGCTAAAAACTATTGACAGTGCAAATATTGGCCTAGGCGAGTGTAGATCACATTTATCAACACTAGAGGGGAACGCAAATATGCCAGCATTGTTATGTTTTTTCAAAGTGGATCAATTCAGTCTTCTGGGCTGTTTGAATGGCTCTATAGGCAGATTGGACAACATAATATAGCAACCTGGGTGTTTACTTTCTCCCTAAAAACCTGTGCTTGTCTAACATGTAATAGATCATAACTGTGTGTCAAAGGGTGACCAACCAGTACTTGTGTGTCTGGGGCTAGTGTATGACAGAGCAAATACACATACTATTATTGACATCAGCAAACAAACGCTGGGTAATTATGCTTGGCAAACTCAGTACACACTACAACACACCCGGTTCACCTTTCTGATTTATCAAATATTTGTGAATATGCTAAAGACACAATATTGTAGGTGCAGGAAAATTAAATAATAATAGAAAAAAAGTATTAAAAATATATATATATTTACTAAGAAAACTATGTAATTAATGTGAGACGCATTTTAATTTTGTTATTTTTTTTCCCCCATACAGACATTATGTGCTTTTCAATCATTTACATATATTTTCAATAATTTTTTCTCCCTCAATAACATCTTATTAAATTTAAATGTATCTATTTATTGGGTCTTTGTCATTGTCCTTGATGGATATAGCATATTATTAAAATAATGCAATTCTCTCCCGGCTTACTCACAATAAAGGTGGTCATTTGTAAATGAAACAAAAGATACAAAATGTACTGTTCTGATCGTCTGCATTAATAAAACTGTCAAATTATTGAGTTGAAAATAAAGATAAGCTTATACTGTTAATCAGATCAAAATAGGGTACCGGTAAGTTGCGGTAACAGTGTTTGTTCAGTGTCATTATGGTATTTGGGTTTTTAAAGGCGTAAAAGTTGATTTGAAAGGTACATGTATGTTTAATTTCTAGGCTATTGTTTGTTCGATTGTCCTGTTATTCTGATACTCTTGATCACATCTAAGTGAATTTGACGCCTGACATATCTAAATCATTTCTTATTTCTCCCCAGCGGACGTGTAGACTTGAGAATATTCCGTGCATTTGCCCCTCAAGGGACGATGTTTAGCGGCAGTCTTGGGGGTCGGGTAACAAGCTTTTACTAGACTGATTAGCTCGTCGTGTTGGCTGATTATATCGCCAAACTCCATTATGCTTAATCGTTGATCTGGCAAAGACTTTCTCTGTCTCACTTATAGCTGCCTTGGCACATTGTAGCAATTAGCCCCCCCTCTCTCCAGAGTCCCCTCTTTTGATGGAATCTCACTGTCATTATAACTATTGGCCGTATTATAGTACGTCTACTGGTTCGCATAAACAAATAGAAAATTTCTTCATTTATTGCTGACATCGTTTCAATCTGGTTGCAGAGATGGTTCTGTTTTTCAGATAATGGACTAGCATATTATCAATTTCTCTTTTGTCGAGGAATGTGTTCTAATGTTCGACATATATTAGTAGTAGTGCTTCGAGGTGTTGAGTGGTTACAGTAAGTACCATAATACTTCCATTTTAATTCCACACTCTGGCTCAAAAAAAACAATCTGTCATATTGACAAAAGTTTACACTTATAAATTTTACATACTGTACGACAAGATGTACATATGAATGAGGAATAACTAGAAAATATGTCAATTTTGGTGTAAGAAAAAAATGCAAAAAGTTTATTAAAAGTCTTCTGCCATTGGAGGTAACTAAATCAACTGTTATAGATTCCGGTTCATTGAACACATTCTTTATTTGTTTGCTGATGAGCTCATGAGTCTTGTTAAAATTCTAGCCCGTAACTATACAACCAATTTGCTCTTCTAACCAAACTGTTTTCTTCCCGTCCATCTATCTTCACCAAGATAAAAAAAAAAAATTCCACATCTGTTTGAATTTCTGGCAGATTTACAGTAGTTGTCTCAAGGTGTTATTGAAGTTACACTGTTTTCACCATTTTGTCTTTAGCCTGGAGTCGTTGAGTTAAATTTATTCCTCATCGCTGGAGTGAATACATCAGCTACAAGATCAAAGTAAGAGCCCAGAGCCTTCTAGCAAAGATCATCCGTCCATCGTATTTTCTTGCCAACAATCCATATTCCACTCGTTAAATACTCCACAAATAGTCTGACTCCAGCCGCATTAAAAGCTCTCACTAACTTAAGGTGTTATTGTCCGGCTTAATGACTCACGTTTTGGAAGGGGGGGTGATACTGATTCACAGTGTCTTCAATTTATACGGAATTGGATTTAAAAAAATAAAAAATTAAAGGAAAATTGATATATTTTTTTTAGTAAGATGGAAATGGGAATAATAATAAATAAATTAGTACGATGATCTAATTTAGTGACAAAATAGATTGACTACAGTCTCTGTATTTCTGCGAAAATTTTGTAATTTAGATTATCTGATTACAACTTTGAGCCTGTAGGTATATGGATGATAGGGCAATTGTTTGTTTCTAACTCACTTTAACTGAAGTATGGATCGGGCCAATACGCAAATGCCATACCAGGCAGATATATGTTGTTGTGAGCCTGTGAATACCAGCCGTGTTGAATTTCATTGCTTTCACATCCAGGTCATTGACATCTCTCACAAATATGTAACTCTAGGAAATTTCTGGCCGTCAGTAGTACAAGACTTAAGATGTATGCCTATATGTATCATTATGTTGCGCACTTGAATATGTTATTCTTACGGATTTATTCATCTAGCATGTTCAGTTCATTACACATTTTGATCTAACAGGTATTTTTATTTCAATCCACTAAGGTCAATTCTATACTATGCACAGGCTGCTTAATTGTATGAATGAGAAAATGGATTTTCAAATGAATAGGCAGTGAAGTGCAAAGGAACAATTAATCATTATTTCTAAGGCGACAAATACAGCTTCCATTTCCTGCCCGCGAAATCAACCATAAATTCTGCTAAAATAAAGGAAAAATTGTGAAGAAAAAAATAATGAAAATAAAAAAAATGATGAATCATGCGTTGTCGTTGCAGTAGTATTTATGAGTATCTATTTAAGAATGTATGTTGGGTGTATATTTATCTGCTATTAATACGATAGAAGACAATGACCTGCTTGTTGGATGGAAGTCACACTGGTTAGTCCAGAGCATGACTGCGGAAATGTGACAAAAAAAACTATGACATTTTTATCAGATCGTTTTACAAATACATGCTTCGTGGGCGGAGCTAAGACCTTGTACATGTCGGTAACACGACTGTCATTAATAATGTTCCGTTCAGTAAGCAGGCACATTTTTTCTTGCTATTCTGCTTTTTTTTTCCTACAAAGGCCGACAACGATCGCTGCTTAATTTTGTTGCAAGTCAACTGTGCCATTTTTTGCTATCTTTTTATAATGGCACCTTTGTAATGAGATGAACCATGTATGATACACATGCTTAACTAGGCAAATAAGTCAAGCTTATAATTCCAGTCTTCAAGTGCAGTGTTAAAAATAGGGAAGTGATAGATTGGGCAAGGGGTATACTATACGACAGCACTCTAAATCTAACACATTTATGCAGTTTATATTTGGTTAAAAAAAAGTGTTTGCAATTATTCCATTATTAAAATAATTAACTTTCCATTTACCATATACTGATATATATATATATATCTGTCAATTTTACATGTATATCTTGATTCCAAATGTGAATTGAGATCGGTATAAGATATGCACAACTGTTAGGAGTGAAATAAAATTGAGCAAACCAGAAAACATGTAACAAATATTGAATAAAATTAAAGTTTTGGAATTGCTTCAGGAATTTTAGAAAAACTTGAATTTTGGTTAGGAGTACAAATTATCTCTTGAAATACAAGACGTGGGAACACATTTCACAATTTCTGCGTTGTCTATATCTTTGTTAATTTTATCTTTTACAGCTATTTTTAATGAAGTGCTCGCCTGTATGTAAATAGGTGTGTTGTTAACTAAACATGTTAATGGGGACGTATTAATGTGAACACATTATCATTGTTATGACAATAAATGTTTGATTACTCCCAATCTTGTCTTACTTTTTTCTTTTAAAAAGTAACAGCTTTTATAGAAACATCATTGATTGTGTTAATGATAATATGTAGTGGTGGGGGGGAGGGAGGTTTGTTTGCGGGGGGGCTTATCCTGTCACTGAACTACTCTGGTATCTTTACCACACATAGTTGATGTTTATTCTGTGATTGTCTTGTACTGTCTCTTTGTTTGCCAAACACCACTTGTTCCACAGATCAGATTCTAGCAGTAGAATAAGAAAAACTGCTAACAAGGATATCATTTTGGTATACCGTAAATCCGCGACTCTAACGACTCCTGAGTCCCCTCTATATCGGGTTGTTTCTCAGCTAAACTCGCCAGAATGCCTACGACTCTATCACCTTCAAAGAAGCCGCCAGAAGAGGGGTGGGGAATTGCTTAATATAATATATTTTGCCTTTATTAATATGTCATCATCTTCGTGTATATGTCAGATGGTTAGAAGGAGCTTCCTGTGCACTGGTGCTCTATGAGCTAAAGCGGCATCAGGAAACTGATTTGTTGTGGTGTCTTGTTTTTGAGTCCTATCCTTGTCCTGTGGTGTTTTCGTTTGTTGCCATTGTTGTAGTGGGTGGTTTTCTACACCTTTTGGTCTGACATGCCTTCATATTAGTGAAGTAACCTTAAATATAGCGTAATAAAGCCGCAATATATTATCCACACCCACATGACGTCCTTGTTAAGAGTTTCTCTTCTCTGTATTTTTATTATTATTTGCTAATATTAGGGTTTCTTCTACAAGTCCAGGGTGGTTTCTTCCTGTAGTTTTAAGTCACAGTGTCATAAGAGTGATAAAACCTAAAGTGATGTGTAAGACCATAATTAAACAAATTATTTTCATCTGTATTTTTCGTGTTGATTAAATATATAATTAAATATTTTTTATATTTTTTTTATCTTGTAAAAGTTTATATTTTATCTTGTCTTTGGTGTAATCTTACCATAATATTTTTAAGTCCATTAGATGAATTTTAATTAATTTTTTTCTTCTTTTTTCGACAAGATTTTCTGGTACTCTATTGCTAGTGTGTGTCTGTAATAACAGTTTATGATACGCCCGATGGTTTTTCCTTAACCCGATAATGCATTGTGGCATGCAGTGGTGTGATTTTTCTTTATTACGAGACAAAACCTGTCTTGGACCTGTGTGATTTTATTACTCTCTATTCTGTAGCTCTCCCATTAGGCGTGTAATAAATTTGGGATCACTGGTTTCGATCTATTAGAGGACATCCTTTCCGTGTGCAAGCCGTTTAATCGAAGAAAGGCTTGCTTCCTGGGGCGTTTAACACATGTGTTCAATGCATAATTTCCCTCAAGAACAATTGCCACTTCTTCCTCGTCTCGGCTGACTTTGATGAAAATTGCGTGTAGTTTGTCACCATACTAAACTTATTTTTCTTGCCCCCAGAGAGCCTTATTCACAGCTTGAAACCTTTCCAGCATTCTGCCTCTAAAATGTAATCAGCTCTTCCTTGATAGGTCTAATACAGGCTATTCCCCAATGGGCCCCCAACGGGTAACGGTTTTCTAATGGGCGCTGGTGGGATTTGATTTGGTTTGTCTGCCCTTGTTGTCCAACTCTTTCCTCATCTTTCAGTGTAGATATCTCTCATTGAGGGGTCCCAAGAGAAAAACGTAATCCACCGTCCCAAAGCCTGTCAATGGAGCGCAGTTATGAATTGATTGTGTGAAGACGGGCATTAAATCTAGCTGAGCTCAAAATGTGATTACTGGCTGACTTCTCGGGAAATGAAACTGTCTACTAGTGATCGGCCTTGAAAATTGTTCACTGCTCATAAAATTATTCGGACCAAAGGGTGGACTGCACTCGGGTCAACTGATCCAATAGAATTCCAGAGTTACATTTGAATATGGGCTTGGCTAAATTTTCTATGGTTGTGTGCTTCTGGTTGGAAACGCTATTGTGGAGTCTTGTCAGATCTCCATCCGGGAATTTCCTCTGGGTAATAGCTTCACTGCCAGATTGCTTTTACGCTTTACTCCGATCAGATTTGTTCTGGCCTTGTCTATCAATGTGGCGACTCCGGGAAATGAAATCACATTTTGGATGCAGAAGTGCACGGCGCGGCCTGTTGTATCAATCACTTTGGGTCAGCAGTTGCTTAGAGAACACTTTATCGGCCAGCCAACGAAGGAGGCAATTAAAGCAGTGAATAGCCAACCTAAGCAAGAAGTTCCTGCTCAGCACGCTATAATAACTGCAATATTTCCTGCTTGATTTGGTCATTTGATGGAACTGGTCCATACCCCTCTCAGGGGGGTTGGACCTGGGAGACTGAACCAGTGAATTCCGCCACACCATCTTATTGGAGATCCCCTTTGATAGACATCGGGTTTGGCCTGATATGACATACCCGTTTGCGTAACAATCTCATCGTAAGATTACTTTTGGTCATCCGCCAACATCGCTTTCATCACGTGTTAAAGAGACCAGAAACTGTATCGATTGACTACTCTAGTTTATTATGGGACTAAACCAATTCATAGGCTTCACAGAATTTGCCCAATTTAATTTCAGCACAGTATTTTTCTATGCCTCTCTTTTTCCTGTACTAATACATTTTTGAACTGCGAAGATTATATTTACCACATCGATATCAATTAAATTAAGCCACCATGTTATTTATATGATTAATTATATTTTTTTCCGTAATATCAAATACTTGGAAATTTCATATCTGATAAATTTTATATTCTGTTAGTTTTAAAACTGCACCTTTTGGATCGGTTAAACACCTGACTCAGGTTTCATTCTTAAATGTGTTTAAACTTGCAACCTTCTCCGAGCTGTTATCAGATTTAACTAAATAAGTGTTACCACAGATCATGACAATATTAAGTATTAATGATAGCTCTGTAAATGACACAAAAATACAAAAATTACATGTAGGTCACACTATTTGAAATATTACTTCTTTTCTTTTTTTGATATCCCCTTTATATTTATTTATAAATGCTGAGAGAGAATGATTGATTGATTGATTGACTGGTGTTTAACGCTGTGCTCAAGGGTATTTCACTTATATGACGACGGTGTATTCCAATTCCAACAGAAGATGGCGACGCATAACCAAAATGTGAAGTCACTTAAGTGTTATCGATGTTGGAAAGGTATGACAGCAGGAATACAATCTGGAAACAAACTGCCCTTAGCCAGAGGGCCTAGGAGAACCCCTTTACATTAATACATGTTTAATTTGTGCATGTATGTATGTTTAGGACTGTTTAATATTGTATATATTTCAAGTAAATTTCAAAATGCATGTACGTGGAATATGACGCAATATATTGTACATACTGCTGGCAGGTTGAGCGTTTGACCTCCGAGCCCTCTTCATTGTACATGGTCCGTTGTCGACCTTGCGTATACAAAGGAAATTTCCCAGTGTCTGCAGATATCAGGTATCGCTTTACGAGGTGTCTTCCTGGTTTTCCACCATGCACTGCCAACACAGTTGTCATATAAGTGAAATACCTTCTTGTGTATGAGATGAAACAACTATCAAATATATAAATAAACAAAATTGTCAAAAGAAGAAAAGAATTCTGATCATCTTGGAAAAAAAGGGAGTGATAATTTGTTGTTACGGTGAAAACCTTTTGACCCAGAGGACTGGTTTAATTCTACAGACTTCTAGAAGAAAGCAGTATTAAAGCATGCATATATATATAGACTTTAATGCTAATACATGTATTTTATAAATGTTTAATCTGTGTGAGATGAATTTTATGTTTTTTCTGTGTCTGTGTTATTGAGCTGTTTGATGATTTCTTTATTAATTCTCTTTGTTCTTTTTTTTGTTGTTCCTTCCACAGACTGAAATTGCAAAGCGTTTGAATGCAATCTGTGCCCAAGTCATCCCCTTCTTATCCCAAGAGGTATGTATATCTTAAAACAAGGAAATAAATCAAACAAACAGCACATTTTACCTTTCTGTTTGAAAATGCATTTTGTATCCCATATACCTCATAAAACAGCCGTTATGGATATTTCGACGAACAAGGGGGGGAAATACTGTGATATAATCCAATAAAACTAAATTTGATTAATAAATATTTCCAGTTCTCCCCACTGATAGTGTGTAGGTTATGAAAGCTGCCGGCTTTGTCCCTTTTCTACAAATAAGAGTTTTGTGATGTATAAGTATAAAATACATTTGTACTGAGTGGGCTAAAGCAGTGAGTCCTGAGTCCTGAGGTGTTATACATCCTCAGATACCGCTACATTGATTGTCTTAAACTAGCTATACCTCAGAAATAAGCATGAGCTAGCTGTATTAAAGCCCTGTCGCTGTTCTACAAGCCATGGCTGCATTTGAAGTGAACATAGGTGTAAGCCACCAGCTGGAATCATCAATAATTAAAAACTTCCCTTGGGGAAATGACAGATAATAACATGTCTGGAACGAGTTGCAAAGTCTAGCTATAATTGTTCCGCCTAGTGATACTGCAAGAGTTCGTCTCCCGACTGAACTGAAGTCTGTACTCTTAACGACCCTAATGTTTCATTTAATCACTCCTTCCTTAATTATCCCTACTTTGAGCCCTCTATTATTTTTCTCGTTTTCATTCTGGCTTAGGTTTCAGTTATTGCATTGTTAAATAAAGTGGTTGTACATTCCTAATAGTCAATAAATTACAAAAAACATGACGACTACTGAGATAGATTTTCAACTTCTGGATATATTGGTAAGCGACATTTAGATCTAGATACTAAGATTGTTTTCCAGCAATGATTTTGTGAAAATCCATCTCAGTAGTTGTCATGTTTTTGTAATTTACCCAGCTTCTAAATGCCACTCAAACAAGGTAGTCAATAAATAGCTAAATTTATGACTTTGTTAGCAATCAAAAGATAGGAAAGAGACAGCATATGCAGCCTTGCTTTCATGATAATTCACTGAAAAAATATCTCATGAGCATCATTATTTTTTTTATTAAAATCTAAAAAAATTAATCCCAAATATTAAAAAAATATACTGCTGAATTGATGATAGAGCACATGATAATACAAATAACTAACTAGTGAAATTATCATATAAGAAAATAATCTGCCATTTATACAGTATAGCAAGGCATTTTTGTGATAGATTTAAAGTTTGAAGTATTTATATTTGTAAAATCAATTCATGATTGTGTCTTTTAATGAATGTTTTACCAAGCTGTTGCTTCAAAGGCCTTGAGAGAGTTATTATTGCATATAATCATTATACCACTGTGAGGCTTATTTGTTTTGTTTTTTTGCCGGTGTAGTTAATGGTGGTTTCTTCATCAATCTGGCTGGTATCCTGTTATATGTGCACTTTGTGAAACCCAGATTTAAAAAAAAAAAATAACTATCCCACGGTTTCCTGATTACCATGCCACGGTTTCCTGATTACCATCCCATGGTTTCCTGATTACCATCCCATGGTTTCCTGATTATCATTCTATGGTCTCAAGATTATCATCCCAAGGTGTCCTTATTACTATCCCATGGTTTCCTGATTACCATCCCATGGTTTCCTGATTATCATCCCATGGTGTCATTATTACCATCCTATGGTTTCCTGATTACCATCCCACAGTTTCCTGGTGGTCATTCACGGTTCCCTGATTACCATCCCACAGTTTTCTGATGGTCATCCATGGTTCCCTGATTACCATCCCATGGTTCCCTGATTACCATCCCATGGTCCCCTGATTACCATCCCACAGTTTCC
>JAVFBZ010157937.1:14002-29652 GCA_032466195.1 Katharina tunicata | reverse complement strand
CCCTGATTACCATCCCATGGTTCCCTGATTACCATCCCATGGTCCCCTGATTACCATCCCATGGTCCCCTGATTACCATCCCATGGTCCCCTGATTACCATCCCACAGTTTCCTGATGGTCATCCAGGGTTACCTGATTACCATCCCACGGTTTCCTGATTACCATCCCATGGTCCCCTGATTACCATCCCACAGTTTCCTGATGGTCATCCACAGTTTCATGATTACCATCCCATGGTTTCCTGATTATCATTCTATGGTCTCAAGATTATCATCCCATGGTTTCCTGATTATAATCCCAAGGTTTCCTGATGACTATCTCATGGTTTCCAGACTACCATTCCATGGTTTCAAGATTATCATCCCATGGTACCCGGCTTACACCATTTGTCTGGCCCTCCGGCTAAGGGCAGTATGTTTCCAGATTATGTTCATACTGTCATAATTAGCACTGGAGGAACATTATCTTTCCAACAGCAAAAACACTAAAGTGTCTACTGTTGGAATACAGCACCTTCATATAAGTGAAACACCCTTGAGCACGGCGTTTAACACTAATCAATCAATCAGGCAACCATTTGTCCGTCTGTTGACTCCCCATTGTTTCTTGATTGTCATTCCAAGGCTCCCTGCCCTACCATATTATGGTTGGTTTTTTGATGTCCTCCATGGCTCATACACCACAGTAATATGTGAAATACCGGTACTATTGTACATGGAATCCAACAATAAATTAAATCCCCATCACAAGCTGTTGTTTACTCTATACAGAACTTCTATATATGCCTTACAAAAAGAAAAAAGAGAAAGCCTGTATTTTTCTATTTGGATGTAGATTGTCATTGTGTTTATTTATTTTTATTAGCATCAGCAGCAAGTTGCGGCAGCTGTCGAGCGAGCAAAACAAGTAACAATGGCCGAACTAAACGCTATCATCGGGGTAAGTAAACAATGGTAATGCAGATATACATTCAAATAGATAGTCATGTGGATATGTATATAAAGTTTCGTACTGATTCTGATATCAATATCACTCGTTATTTGTAAAACTAAGGAGATAAAATGAAGCTGGAAAACAATAAAATTAAAACTATCTGCTGCAAATCTTTTTTTGTCGTGTCTTATTCTAGGAAGGATTATTGTATGTATCTGAAACTAAAAAGAAATATTAAATAAATAATATTGGTTTGACTTGGAAACATGTGTGCTGATACTGTTAGCTATGGTTTAAGTTGTTATATTTTTTTCTTCCATATTGATACAATTACTAATTTGAATTTTATTTTGTAAATAAATATATGTCTGTTCACTACCACTAATACTAGGAAAAAGTCTTTCAAAGGAATTTGTTTTATTTTTCTATGGATACATCTTTGGTGTAAAACCCTTCCATTCAAACAAATAAATAGTTGGTTTTCAACTACAATATTTATCTCCCATTTTGGATTTTTCGCTGCTGAAAATGTTTTTTTCAGAAACTTTAAATTGTTTCCAATGATCTTATAGATATTTTTAATTGTGAAACATTGGAAGGGATTGCGGTTGATAAATTAAATTGACAGTGCCTGTGTTGACAGGTTTGCAAGCAGTGCATATGTCATTTTCTACAGATGTAGGTCTGTTTTTGAAGCGTGGAATTTTGTGTATTTTTTTAACCCAAGCTTTTATTAGCTTGTAAGGCTTGGAATAAATAAAATAAACATTGATCTACCTTCATATAACATAGTCAAAGTTAGCAAAACAAGACATTTGTGTTACATTATTTTTTTTTCTTTATGTTTTATTTGGTTCAGTGTTGCTGCCACCTTTATTTACTTTCTCTCTCTCTCTCTCTCATTTGCATGTTTTTCTTTCTTTCTGTCGTGCACTGTGTTGGTGTAGGCCTGGATATACCTGTACTAAATAACAAATGTGTTCTGTTTTGGGTACGGTGCAAGAGGGCCGGTGGCTGTGGCGATCAGAGTGTTTTTTTGCTAGGTTGTTCTAAGTTTTTTGCAATACACCGCAACACAAAGTCGGCATATAAGTGAAATATCTTTTAAAGACCATTCAGATAAACCATAAACCATTAAGTAAATGGAAGGGCACTATAGTTAATGTACATGTATATAAAGCTTTCATAAATTTCCATTTACATTTATCTAAACTCATTTTTTCATGACTTATGGTATTATGGAGGATGCCTGAATAATATTACTTAGTATACCTGATCAGTTTGGTCACTCTCATTTTCACTTACATTTGTAAATTATTTTATAATTAATCATAAACCTAGTAGATAATCCAGTTGTCTGTTCGTGAACCACCTTGATTCATCAACAAAGTAATTTTGCGTCTTTCTCATTTTGCAATTCATTTCATTCCTTTCAGCTGATTATTACAAACAAACTAACATGACCAATCAATTATTTATCTTACATAGCAAAGATATCAACTCCCCTGTCCTTTAATTAATATAAACATAACCATTGCGTTAAACACCAATTAGTGGATCAATCAACTTTATACATATAATAGAAGTTAGTGGGATAGATTCCCAGCCCAGTCAGACTAAACACTTTCAGACATGAAGATATTACTTTCTAACTTGTCGTAAATACATACATGTACGTGGATGTTTAATTAGAGAACACTGTTTCTTTGTGGGAAAAATATCTAGTCTTTCCAATACAATATGATCCCCTGACTTTTTTGTCTTTCAGCATTTTAATTCTCATTCCAATCATTTATTTAACCATCCATATCTCTCTTGTTGTATTTACTTATTCATATGTAATTTTTTTTAAATTGCTGCTCTTGCCTGACTTTTTGTTTTTTTTTACAAACACCACATGTTTTACAAATCAATTAGATATTAATTTATATAAATTTAACAGAACAACCTGGAGAAATACTCTTAATCTCCAGACGGCATTTTGTTTTATTCTCTGGCTTTCTGTGTATATCATGTTGTCATGCCCACTGTCCACTGTCCCTGCCAACTTTATTGGTGATCTCGTTATCTGTTAACCTGCAATGAATCTTTCTGTTTTATAAAACAGAGTGAATTTCATCATGTGAGTGGTTTTCAAAATTAATACTGGCACCACCCTTATGTAAGTCCAGTGTTAGTCTGGCGCCAAACACAAAGCAAACACACCTAAGTGGGGTGTATGACCGTATACATGTAGGAGCGGGTGGTTGGGTGGTAGCATCCTGTGCCCTGGTGCTCTCTGAGCTAAGGGGCACAAGATGCTGATTTGTTGAGGTGTCCGGTTTTGTTAATATTATGTAAATGTTTTGTCATGTCTTGCATGTTGCCAGCATCGTTTAAGGTGATTTCCTTCACTGATTGGGCTGGCACGCCGTCATATAAGTGAAACAATCTGAAGTATGGCGTAAAATCCCAATCAAACAAACAAGACTGTAGGACACACTATTTTACCTAATGCAAAAGTGTGTGGATGGGCGGGCGCTTCCAGTGCCCTTGAGCTGTCTGAGCTAAGGGGCATCGACAATTGGATATGTTGTGGCATCCTGTCTTGCGTCTTACAAATGTCATGTGTTCGGACTGAATGCTGTCATACGAGTGAAATAACCTCAAGTCAGCAGGAGCACACCAAATGTGAATATAAAAGGCTGCTTATTGATGTCTCCATTACCTACAAGTACAATCTACTTGATGTGAGTCTTGAAGCTTCTGATATTTATATTATTCTCAAATGACACCGCTTTATAACAGTTTTAATTTTTTATTTTTTTTCCCACCAAATTGTGTCGTGTGTCTAAGAAGATCCATTTCTGGTTATATCCTCCTATACTCTGTAAACTGTCCCTGTTACCTCTCTTTAATACTCCTCCCTCTTTTATCCTATAACAAATCAGTTTTCTCCAGCCTCTTTGTGTTGTAATTTGAAGGTGGATTCAGTTAATATTTTCATTACGCACCCCTGGTCATTTCAGAAAAGATACCCAATGGCTAACGGAAACCTCACATCCTCGGACTTGGTAGCTGAAGCTTTGGTAGGTTTAACATAGCCTGGCTGTTGTGTGAAAAAAAAAAATCAACGTATAAAACCAAGAATTATAAACAAAAATGAGATTTCACCAAAAGTTTAACTGTTTAGGTGAATAAAAACATAAAAGTACACTGCAAAGGTTGAAATCGTTAATTTTGAATAATGTTGTTAAATATTTTAGTAAGTCTGTTTGTTTTTGTCATTTTAGGGTGAATTAAAAAATCTACAATTTTTCTGCCAAGGTTAAAACATTTAAAATATTTTGTCCCCCATTTATGGAAGCTTGTTGTCATGGTAACATTATACAGGGTTTTAAATGTTTGAAATTTGGACGAACATTCATATAACGTTTAAAACAATGTTAACTCAAGGGAATTATTGAAGGGCAAATCAAAAATATCTCTGGTATATTTGTATTCTGAGTATTTGACTAATATATAATCCCTTTGAGCAAAACAATTCTAAACAGTGCAGTATTTTAATTTATGCAGGCTATTTGAAACTAAAATATCAAATGTATTTTCCTGGAATTCTGGTCAGAATAACGAAACAGAAAAAGATCATCGTCTACGTTATAACATCATATCATTTAATGACATGCTCTTATTCATGCAAATTAAAGTGAAATATTCTCTCCCCATATTGATTTATATTGCATCAATTTTTTCTCCCCAAACTTCCTGTTGCGAGTTAAATGTGTCATAATGAGATTGTTGCGTGCAAGTGGCCAACAGAGTAGAAATTCAATGTTTAGCAAATTGATTCTATGCTATAAGGAATTGAAAAAAGGGAAAACCCTCAACAGTGTCTTTATTTTTTAAGAACTCTTTCACAATTTGAAGAAGGAAATGATAGCTTCATCATCATAAGAAGGAACCACACTGACATCCTGCTGGTTAAAGCACATATTTGTGAAAGGTTGCCATGCACAATTAGATATCATTATACAAAAGTGTAATGAACTCCAGCAATTAATGAGAAAAACAGAAAAAGGGTTTGATTTGTGTCCTTTGTTTTGATTTGGGGGAAATTCCTGCATCATAATGTAGAATAGCTACATCATGATGTATACCCCTCCCCTTAAAATATGTATCTTCTTGAATATGCCTACCTAAGAAGACGTTCGCTTTATGTGTATCAGTGTACATTGCAGTATCAGGCAGTGAACTCTATGGAATGGCTGGTCATAAAAGCCTGGAGATCATAATAATAAATTGTTGAGCGTTATAATGAGCCCTTTCGCATGAGTTGTCACTATAGCCCATACTCAGTAGACTGCCAAACGATAGCTGTGTGGTCATATCAAGTGGCACACGATGACTACCAGTTCACCAGCCTCGATCTTCAGTGCCAAACTACCACTCGATAATGTAGTTTACCATCTGTTGTTAATACGGCACACTTACCGCATACCAGATCAATACGATTCACAAGAGGAGCCTATCAGCTGTGGGGTATAAAGCACTACTGGATTATTGTACCACTGTTAGCTTATAGATCATCTATACCCAAGTCAATCACTGGATAATATCACTACAAAAAAAAAACGCCTGAATAAGTACTTTGTATCCAACATATTTCAATGACTGTTGCATAACATGGCTTAAATCTGGGCTTGATATGGACCGCGTTCCCCAATTGATTGGTCAGTTTACCAATACATGGGTCTCCATACCCCAAAATGGAAAAATAAAAGGAGAGGAGAATTACTGTACTCAAATTCTTCAAATAATTGCTTATGTTCACTTCTATTATGGAACTATTGCTAACTTGGTGTTCCCTTCAATTTGTGAGGGTCCGCCCACTGTACCCTTCGTTATTAAAGATAACGCATCATCGCAGGATTTTAAGTAATATTAGGTGTTAAACTAAAATAATAGAGGGTAATTTTCGGTGCAACAATGCTGGGAGAATTCAGAAATGTGGAATTATTAGAGTGTTTACCGGGTACCATATTTTCTGCTATATAGGTTTTGTAAGCGACACTAGCATCCCTGAATGGAACTTGTGCTATGAATAATTAATGTGGTTGACAGTTTGAGCTCTGCGTGAAATCACATGGGAATATTGTCAGTATAATCTGGCTGCCAAGCTCAATTCCTACATCACCGGGTGTTCCTTCAAACGGGAAAATCTCAATGCAACAGCTTCAGTCACATGGACCGTTGTGAATTATCGGATGACTTCAGCCTTATGGAATACATTTAATGTCCACAGTTCATGTTTGGGGTGATACCGATTTCCTCACGTGAATGGAAATATAAATATGTGTGGCAAATTACATAATTAACATGTAAATTAGGCATATAAGAGAATTTTCATATACTTTTGTCTGTAATTCGATATTTTACCTGTGGAAATACCTGTTTAAAGTTTAAGAGCAAAATGAAATGTTATAATGATGTCCACAAAATGGCTTCTCCATAAAAACAATATTAAAGAATAGTCAATTTATATAAACAAAACTGGTGGAATCGTAATTACTGTTATGAATTAATCTTAAAACAAAGCCAGGGAAAAATGTCAAAGTTATTGGTTCAAAAAATTATAACATAAAATAAAATAAATGTAAGGAAAAGTTGACAAAGCTTCAGCTACTCTCTAATTTTGTTTACCTAATATTTCCATCGTTTTAGATTACAACACACAATGGCTTCAATTATTGCACGTTTTATTTATTTTTCATTGCTTTTAAGTTTTGCTTCATCCATTTTTGGTACAACAGTAAAATGTAGACTTTATTATAACTTAAATTTAGAAATAGTTCACTCTTACATGTATTGTTTGAACTTTTTTATCTTGGATTATTTTAAATCACTTGCATGCTTTTTTCATTGACCATACTCCTAACTTAGTGACGGAGAATCAGATTTTGTGTTTCAATCCATGTAGCATTAGTGACTTTCGTGTACATGTAGATCGCAGAACAGCATATTGTTTATTTATTAATCTAAATGTCTTTGTTACTAAAGCAGTAAAGAAACATTAAATGTCATGTTTATTTTAAAGTCAATTTATTTCTAAATTCATATAATGAAAAAAGGAAACATTTTGGTTAATTTATAAAAGATATAATTTAAGGAGTTAATATAAAATGTAAATGATTATTCCTTCATTTTTCTGTTCAGCGTGACTTAAATACGTTTCAAATGTTAAGCTTCTGCTCTGCTTTAGTAACAAAAACAGCTCTTGGTCAACTGATAATTTGTTATGTATTAAATATTACACGTCCCTTTAGTCTTTATATCGTTGTAATCGATTTATAAATAACCTTCATTAGAGGTGTATTCTTACCTGGATTAACATGCTCATTACGTCTCATTTCAGCAACAAATGCAGGCCCAGCACTTGCCCCACGCACACGCCCCGCCCATCCCGATGCCACCGCATCCTGCCGCCGCCGCCGCCGCTGGACTACAGCCACCAGGATTACCTGTATCGAGTGCCTCCAGTCTTATGGGACTGCCTAACTCACTGTCTGTAACACATGGCCACCTGTCAGTCAAAGAAGAAAAAGGTAGAGTGGATTTGATCTGTGTTGATGACTAAGGGCAATATACAACGTTTTGAAACAGGGTTTTTGAGTTTGCGAGTCTTCAAGTTAAAAATTTCATATAGGATATGTTAGGATATCATCATCAATTGTTTTGAAATTATCATAATAGATGGATATAGGGTTTAAAAAAAGTTAAAAAATTTTTTGTTTGTTTAAATTATATTTATGGTTTATATATCTTATTAGAAAAGTAACATATCTATTGTAAATTTTGTAAAATTTTAATTAGTCTTAAACTTTTTTTTACAAAATATGAATTTGATGAAATAATTATTATTCCTTTTGCTAATATGTTGGCCAGTATAAAAATAAAAATATATGTTTGTTTTTTGTCTCATATCATAATAATTAGCATAATAATTTTTCTTCTTTATCTTTCATTTTCATCTTGGGGTAACAGACAGACATGTAAGTACATATTAATATTGTTAATTTAAAAGAGCCTGTGTTGTTGTTGTTGCACATATATGACAGATTAATGTGATGGATGTGTCAGATTTATAACTTGTTAAGCAGAGTGGTTGAAGAGAGATTCATGTGCCCTTGTGCTGTCGGAACAAAGGGGGCAACAGAAGGCTCTTGTGATTTTGCACTGTTTCTTCAGGCCTTTTAATTCTTTAACTGTTAGGCCACACCAAGTTAATAAGTTGAATTACGGGCGGATTTGATGAAAAAAGCCAACTTATTAAATTGGTGTGGCCTGTTTGGTTTTTAGGACTGAATCCTACATCAATGTAACTGACAGTATGATTGAGTGAAATAACTGACAATACAATAGTAACTTTGGTTAAATCTCAACGTTGTTGTCCCTGCAAAGACAGCAATGTTGGTTTTAAGATAAAGGCTGGGTGAGATTTTTGGCTTTGGGATGTTGGAGAGAGAGAAGTCAACTGGAGGTGTCTATACACAACTATTTGTTCCTGGACTCACTGTGTTCTCACAAGGGCAGTCTGTTTGTCTGTTAGCCAATAGGATACAATTTGCACAGGGTTTTAAAAGGAGGCCGATTGCTATTCCTTTCTTCCAGTTGGGATTTTTTTCTTTATTCCGAATTTGGCCAACAAGGTTTGCTGACAGAATGACCTGTTTCTTGATGTTGCATTTTTGGTGTTGTGGAATGAGGGTTGTTGTTGACAGTTGTGTATATTGTGTGGGATGGATTGGAGTGATTTTCCTCAGACACCTCTGTGTAATCACTGGGTAAACAGGGCTGTTTACTTTGCCCCTTACTGTCTACATCCACTGCCTCTCTGGCTCAATACATGGCAAGCTGATAAGCAAAATACAGACCAACACTGTCAGAGCAAAAACAAGCCCAGTCTCAGAGCTGTGTGCCATGTTGACTCAAAGGTTCTCTCTCTCAAATTCAATGAATGCTGAGGATGCCGATAGATAAAAGGATATTTGTTCATCCGTTATAAATGCCAAAAATTGCAGAGGCTTTGCCTCCTTTAGCTTCTAACTTTGTCTTGTTTTTTGAGGTTATTCTGAGAATAGGTGCATCCAGTTGTTCAAAGAATGAAAGAATAAAACAAACTATGAATACCAGGGAAATTCTTAAATATTAATGAAACATGGAACCAGCTCTGATTCAAGAAGTTAATGTTTCTCTTTAGTGGCGTGGACTCCGTGTTACAAAGAGACATTGTTGTTGTACATATATGAGTGAAATAACCATGATTAACTATACCAAAATGGGTTTCCTAATGCAGAGTTAATCATCAGTACTCTACACAGCCTTAAGTCTGTCATAGCAAACTGACCATTATCCTTTCACTGTTTTAATAAGGAAAATGGATTATTATTTGTTATTCTGTAGCGTCATCTCCACAGAGAGCCAATTACATCTGCAGCTTTTATGATGCGGATAACATACATGTAGGTCAGTGCAAAAGCCCTTTGTGTACACTGCTGCAAGATTAATACAGTCAGCTCCCTCATTTGATATGATCTACATTTGAAAACGACTTTGGCTCAATTATTTGTCTGCATAAACGCTCTAGTTATGTAACTCTTGATAAAATCAGTAATAGTTGTTTTCTATCAAGATAACTAAGCATCCCCCCCCCTCAAAAACACACACAATTAAAAAGCACTATTTGCCTTGTTTGTTGTTTAACTTCACCGCATGGCCAACCCACCCAATCCCTTCTCCATTATGTGACAAATTTCATAATTGATCTTTTTTCTTCAGAGATATTAGATTATGTGGTATTTATTTTGTCGTTATATAGATTCGGAATTTGTGATTTATCTTTATTTTATTACATAGTATGTGCAAGGAACTTTTTTTAATTTTGAATGAAAACTATGGCAACATTGTTAAATTTATTTAAAAAAAAAATAAAAAAAAATTAAACAAACCTTCTATTTTTAATACAGTCAAAGCCATTTTCAGCAGATTCTTTAATAATTCTAGTCCATTATTAATTTAAATTTCACCAGTATTAAGTTGTAAGATTTTTTGCAACACACCTACATGTTATAGGTAAAACCCAAAATCAATCTCTTGTATACCAGATGACAAGTTTGTTATTCGGCTGTCTGTGAATGGTATGTATTAGAAAGGGGGATAACTATTGATATAAAGAGACAGTGACTGTAGTTAACATGATGCTTGGAGAGGGCTCCATTTGGGGAACAAACATGAGACTTCGGGTGAAAAAATGAGGGCTTTTATTCCTTACTCGACTACAGACAGCCAGTGACTAAGTGGCATGAATTTGGTGTGAAAAGCAAACAGCACACTGCGCCAAGTGTTATTACAAGATATTAGATGTTTGCCCATCCAGCTGAAGGCCAATATTTGATTTGGAAGCGATGTGTTCCCAACTTTCCTGGGCCCTCTCCTCGACAAACAAGCCATTTCTGGAGGAACTCGTCCTGTAAACACTGCCCACCAGTATTACATTGAACTCTGTTGACAAGTAAAGGCAACAAAGGATTACGGCCATTCTAGAAAAGAAATGAGTTTATTCATATTGATTTTAGTGGAGTATTTGCTGAGTACACAACTGGAAGCCTGCACACTTTGGCTAGGCTGAATCCGAGTGGCTCCCAAAGACGGGAGGTATTTACCCAGCCTGCCTTGTTCACTGCTATTTGTTAATTGACTTGGCTTTGGAGATAATCCATTAGTTTACCCTGCGAGGGAGCATGCTTTGAATTTTTATCACTCGGTTGAGCTCAAACTTCCAAGTTCTTTCTTGATGTTGATCAAACAAGCGAACTGGCCCTGAACAAGTTTTCCTTGGCGTTGTAAAGTGATACTCTATTGACTAAACCGCTCTTGATCAATGTTTCCGTTTTCAGGCTGTCCCAAAACACATCTGCGTCAAATATTAGCAAATCATATTACAGAAGCCAGTGTGTGGATTTGAAAGGGTTATGATAAATTGAATGGCAGGACAGGCAGTGAAGTCTCTGACAGCAGTGGGGGAGAGAGATTGCAGGGGGTATTGACTTAAGTCCCTCTTTAGCGGACAAACACATCACCTGGATAGATTGTTTACACACCACATGGGGTACTACTTATTTACACGCTCAGCAACCTAATAACACAATCCTAAACACGGACTATTTATCTTTGAAATATTAAAATAATTATAATTTTAAAAAATCATACTGTTTCACAATTTCGTTTCTGAGTAGACAAAATACACACCGAGAGTTTTGGATAATAATATTACTGGAGAAACTTATTTTGTTTAGGATTATTACCAGATTTACTGTAGAAAGGCCAAGATAAGCTTGTCTTTCAACACACAGCAAACTGGATTGATGGCTTCTGGGGGTTAATTTGATCTGTAGACTAGTACTGCTGAAGTAGCCACTATAATTGATCTATGTTTGAACTTTAACCCTTGTCTGGTTATATCCACTCTAACACCTATTAAAAATCCTGAGCACTATTGGATTCCAGGATTAATTAATCATCATTTAACAATTAGATATAAAAGTGACAGAAACCTTAATTTAATAAGCTTATCCTGTTGGTCCTAATGTTGCAAAGTGCATAAATTTTATCTCTATCATTGATTAAGTTGTTTTAATTATTTTTAAGATTTATTTGAGAAATTTCTCATCGTTTTGCAAATTGCAACGATGAAAAAAACGTCTTGAGGACAAATGCCAACTTGTTAAGAATCATCATGTAATTTGGATGGATGAGATATTTTTTATTTATCTATCTAAAACAATTGGCAAAATAAAGATTTTTTTTTTATTGAAGTGGTAAAAAAAAAACAACAGGTAATTTGAAACAGGCTTTAAAACTTTTCGATACATAGGGACTATTTGTCAGCCCAGTAACTTTTGTAAGTGACACATGGCCGTGGTAGGCTACTTTCTATCAAATGTGTAATAAAAATCTAGAATTTAAAATAAAAACTACTGGTATCTGTTATGTATAAGTATTAATAAATCGATCCAAACGGAAGTTCAGGTGTATAAGGGAAGTTGATATTACAGGATTTTCTGTCCAGTTTTCAAACAAAATGGGTGAAGTAAGTAGGCTTTACTATGTCAATCAAACAAAATGAGAAATAAATATTCATCTGATGTGGCTCCCACACGTTTTGAATAATATATTTTGAAATGACTTGTTAATAATCTACCAAGTATCTATTTACTAAAGTTTCATGTATCTATTTACCAAAGTTTCATGTATCTATTTACCAAAGTTTCATGTATCTGTCTGTTCTTGCTGGCTGCTGAGAATACAAACTAAAGCTCATGGTCTAACGGCAACTGTTTAAGCGTTTTTGTTTATTTTTGTCTTTAGAATCTTTGCATAGCACAGAGAAGAGATTTGCTTTGTTTACATAGCACTAGTAGTGTTGTACTGGGACTCTCAATAGCCCGGTTAATTAACAAGAATTATGTCTCGTCCTAGTGTTTAACGAGGCTCCGGTATTCCTTGATAAATACACACACTAACGTAATGGTTGTAACAGGTAAATGCACTTATTTAACCTTAAAAACAACTCCACACAGGATTTACATGTGTTGATTGTGTACTGCCTGTATCTTAAAAAGTTGCAATAGATTTAGGTCAGTCAGTGATATGTCGCAATAAAATAATAAGTTAACTCAGTTTTAAGTAAATTAACTGCCCTGCCCTGTGACTGATGCACTAATATAATTTTTATAAGAATGAAAAATAATTTATAAAAAGAAATATTTATATCTATATTTATGTGTAAAAACATTTAATGATGTAAACGCAGAAAGGTATGGTTGAAATACAGCGGAGTGTACATTCGTTCAAATATTTGCAAAAACTCATTTAATCCTATAACTTTAAGTTTACTAACTTAATGTATCTTGTTTGAGTGGCATTTTGAATCCATCTCAGTCGTCATGTCTTTGTAACTTAATGTAGTTGGTGAGATATTGCTGATATTCATTAGCTACTGATGATATTCGTTAGATATGGATGATATCTGTTAGATCATAGATGCTGCTGATACAATTGAACTTGGGTAGATTTTTTTTTAAATCCAATACATTGGAGCAAAAACTGGCATTTGCTCTCATTATTATTGATATTTGCAACCCAATGTTCAGAGGTAAATGTTAGACAGAAAAGCAATGCATAACAGGACTTGTATTCCAATCGATAATAGAGTAATAATAGTAATCACATATTATAGATGAACTTTTTTATAAACAAGGAAACAAACATGATTATCATCTGTGAAAATCTGACATTATATCAGATTTTGTTGTAAGCATATCATTGTGAAAATTGAATTTCGTTGTCAGCAACCTAGTCCAAGCCAGGGGTTGTGTAAATTTACATTCATTTTAAAATACATAGACACGGCTTGGAAGTAGTCATATTTGATGGATAGAGCAAACATGGAGCTTGTTTAAACACAGTGCCCATTGATCGCCCTGAAAGGAAGGTAGAGAGAACACACATAGACAACTTTGCCATATCAACCCTGTAGATATAGGACAATTATTTATCCTTTTAAAACTACAGGGATATTTTTGTGAAGTGTGAATTTAGGCTCGTTGTCCCTGTTTGCTTAGTTCTCCATTGAGGTCGCGTATCATCAAGCGTGTGTTTACTCGGTAAATTCATTTCTCTCTTACGTGCTCTCGCTTTAAGCATAACTAGCCGGCTAAAATCATACGCTAATTGTTATAGATTACTTTATAAAGAACAATACTGCACCTTAGGGCTATTTAATGTAGTTTCACAAGTTATTTTTTTAAGCACAGGATGTGGAAGTCTATGTAGTTGAAAAAGCTGAAAATAATAGATTTGTTTAATTCTATTTACAGTACGAAACAACCACATTGTTTAATTTTTTGTCCTTGTTTATATTTAGTTTTCTCCCTAACATTCTGAGAATGGGGATAGAAGCTTTTGAAAATTCAGCTTGAATTACTTTGCTGAATGAGTGTCGTGACTCGTGGGTGTTGAATGTGTTTTATTTATTCATTTCTTTTATTCTTCCATATTTCTGGTTCACATTGCACTCATTGTGTAAGAATTAAAGAGTTCAATTGAAATCTTCTAAATCTTAATGATGTGCACTGTATAAGAAATCCTGATACATTAACATGTGGTCAAACGCATGAAAGTAAAATAACTACCAAAATATGTCGGAAGAAAAAACAAAACAAAATTGAGCTATCTGTTTTCTGTAACCTGTATGTATTAAATATCCTCTAAGTATCTCTCTTGTTTTGGTAATACAAATGTACAAACATGTCTTATCTGACTAGCTCTCTAGCACCTATCTTTCCCCTCTCTCGGCATGGAGTCTCCATTCCTTGGTGAACATTCCAGACTCTGATAATTTCCCTCTTACCCTGCTATCTGTGATCTATAACCCCAGAGCCAGAAAGGGAGGATTAGTTAGCAAACTAAGGATTAGCTTCTAGCGTACAGGTGGGAGTTTTCAAACACAGGTTCCTGCCGAGTTTTTTAGAGTTCCCCGAATCTAAGGAGAAATATCTGTGAACTGAGCTCTCAATATACAGTCTAGTAGCCTACAGTTGTGTATATTGGGACTCCTGTGTCAATGTTATTTGGATAACTCTTAAGGGATTCCCCAGCAATGTGTCAATATTAAACAGACAAAGCTGGCCCTAAACCATCCACGTCTGTTCAGCAACAGAGAGTGCAGCCTTCAGAGGGTTTGACACTGTATCCTTCTAAACTTTGCTTATACTTGTAGGCATTTATGTCAGGTGACGCTGTAGTTGAGCCTTTTGATTTAAGGGATGAAGAATGGTCCAAGGGGGACAACTCAGTCAAATGGTTTATTGAATAGGTCTCATAAGATTGTAGATTGTGGTGTTTCAGTTTAGAAATTGATCGAAGGGTACATGTACCATCCATGTTCTCTTTGTTGCTTTTGAGAATAAATATGAATTGGGTAACATAGTTCTTATTTTTATCTTCTGCTTGAATATTTTTATCATGAGTTCTGAGTTACGCTTGTATTTATTCTTTTTTGTAATAAAATTTACTGCAGAATTGCATTGTTTTGGGTGTTTTTGATGTTTTTTTTAATTTTCTTGTATTATCCTTTTTTATTACAGAGATCGTCTGCCTCTCCAGGGGACAGAGACAAGTATCGTCATCGAAGTCGATCACCAGAGGTCAATGAGAACAAGAAACGAAGAACTGAAGAAAAGGCAAATGTAAGTTTTTAATAATTAAGACTGCTTGTTTCATGTTTTGCCATAACGTTGTTTTATTGTTTAGACAATTTAAAAAAATGTAAACTGTTTCTGATTTTTTTTTTCTCCAACATATAATTAAATACATCCTTTGTAAATTTTAAGTTTATTTGAATGATTGGAGTTCTACATCGAACTTAAGGTTATTTCACTCATTTGACAGCCCACTGGGTGAGGGAAACCATAATACATTTACAGGACTCAAAACCGGGCACCACAACAAATCAGCTTCCTGCTCAGAGAGCACCAGGGTACAGGAAACTCCCACCCAATGGCCCATGTAAACTATAAGCAACTTATAGGCATTATTATTCATATACATGTATACTGTTGTTTATAAAATGTTTCAACTGTTGATGAGATATTGAGGTTGATGAGATATTGAGGTTGAT
>JAVFBZ010157937.1:0-11336 GCA_032466195.1 Katharina tunicata | reverse complement strand
CTAAGGGGTATCAGGGAGCAGTTGAGGTAAATGCTCTAACAACTCAGTGGGTGGTTGGTAAGAACCTCCTGTGCCCTGGTGCTCTCTGAGATAAGGGGTATCAGGGAGCCAATTTGTTGTAGCATTCTGTCTTTTACTGTATTAAGTTGCCAGTGTAATTGAAGGTGGTTTCCTTCACCCATTTGGCTGGCATGCTGCGATATGAGCCAAATAACCTGAAGTACAGTGTTAAACGCCGATCAAACAAATAGGAGCAAAATAACCTACATTTCATGAAAAACCTCAATAAATCAAAGTATATTCAAAACTAACTATCATTAGGGGTGTTTAAAGGATAGCGCTGCAGATATTTGAGTATAGGCCTCAAGGGTACTTCTTATCTGTCTTCAAAAATAGAAGTCTTTCCCACGTTTCTCCTGTCTCCTGTGATAATTTCAAGCTTGAGTGAACAGTGAACTTGATTTTCTCCTCTTTATCGTGTATCTCCAATTACCCGTCAGCCGAGGCTCTATAACATACTTATAACCTGATCTTTGTCCTCTCCTCAGGCCATTTTGTAAACATCTCATAAAGCTGTACTTTATTCATTCTCTGTCTTTTTTTCTCTAACTAAAACTCACCCTTTTTTCTTTTTCTGTTCTTTATTATGTTGTTCTTTTGTATGCACACTTTGACTAAAATATCTCTGGTCAATCTCTTAATAAAATAACATGCGTCAATGCTTTGGGTCGGCTTCAAAAGTTGTTTTTCTCAAAACTTCTGGGTTCATTATAACTTGCATGTTTACCCACACAGATTGAATTTATTGTGGATTTTTATATAAAAGATAAATATTTTACAACAACCTGGAATCTTGGGAAGACGTACAGTGTATTGTAAATGTAAATAAAAAATAAATTTAAACTACTCCTTAACGTTTAAATTTTTCTAACTTCAACTGAGAATATCATTTATTATTGATGTAATTTGCTTAAATCTGGTATTTTTGTTGTTGCGATTTAGCCAGCTGTTTCAGACTGACTGATTGGTGTTTAACGCCATGATCAAGGGTTATTACTTATGTGACGGCGGTGTATTATTCAAACAGAAAACAAGAAGCACTAGCTCTGTTTTCTAGATAATGTTCCGCGAGTGCTAAGTATGACAGCATGATTGTGAGTCTAAACTTGCTGCTCTTATTATAGAATGGTTCTCTTAAAGTTCTGTTAAATTTGTTGTAATTGCAATGGTAATAAGTAATTATAGTAAGTAAACATGTTGATGGCATGTTGCTGTTATTTGCTGTATTTTCAGGCCCATATCCTTTCATGCCACACGCTAATCATCCCATGCCAGCTGATCTAAGCCCGGGTGGGGCTTACCCTAACAGTATGTTACATAATAACATCTCCCCTGGGGCACTTAACAACTACAACAGAGGACCCATGGTCAGTTTATCTTACAATGATTTCTCTTTTAAAATTCTGTGGCAGTGGCGTTCGCGGGGTGATTTTTTTTTAGGCTTTTTAAAATAAATAAATCAATTTAAAAACTGGAAATTTAATTCATGATTAGAAATTTGCGGCTGTGCACATGTCGGACTCGTTAATTTGTGATTGGGTCACTAAATATCAATTAGACAGTGGTCTGGACTCTTTGTTAAGACCTTGTATTGTCAAAAATGGATAAAATCTAGCAACACTTTCAGCGGCAAGACATATTTCAGTCTTTTGTGTAATAGATATGTCACATTTGTTAACGTGAGGTTTTAACCTTGCATATACTGTAAATATGTGATCCAATATTTTGTGTAAACTACTTTTATCGCTTTGAAGTAAACAGGATATGACCATTAACTGGTTGATAACAAAGTTTGTGTCTTTTTCAGGTTGGGTTTGACCCCCATGGGCATATGAGAACACCCTCACTAGGTGGTAAACCGTAAGTGTCAAATGAATAAATATGTACTTAAACAATAACATGTAGATTAAAAGACAGCCATATTGACTATATTTGAAAGACTTTCAACAGCTTGACAGTACCGGTGAGATTATTTTTGTTACCAGTACTTATTCCAAATATGAATATATGGCTATAATTTTCTGACAATTTGGTTATGCAAATTGTTTATTTGGAATAAAGGTACGAAGCGTTCGCTTACAACCTACAATATTTATTGTGAATTAAAAAAAAAAATCACAATGCTTCATGGACAGTCATCTTAACTTTCAAAATTTTGTAAAATATATTGTTGAAGATGATTTAAAAAAAAAAAAACATTAAAAAAGATTTGAAATTTTTTTTTTTTTAATTTTGAATATCGTTGAAGAGGCTTTTGAAAAATTTTAATGGCATTTTATTTTTCTTTGACTTTCAGAGCCTATTCATTTCATGTAAGCGCAGATGGTCAAATGCAGCCAGTGCCATTTCCCCCGGATGCCTTGATTGGTCCTGGGATCCCGCGACATGCACGGCAAATCAACACATTAAACCATGGAGAGGTGGTGTGTGCTGTCACTATCAGTAATCCTACAAGACATGTCTATACTGGGGGAAAGGTATGCACTTTACATCTTTTGCAGTTTGGTAACAAAGAAAATAGACCTACTATTACTGAATTAGAATCTCTGAACTAGGTTGTCTGGTTTTTCATTCATTTTGGCAGTATTTTAACATGACTTAAATACATATGCGATATTATATAAACTGGAAATGACATAATATTTCCCAAAGTATATTTACTATCAGGATATGTTGGGAGTTTTGCCTCTTATAATTTACCCAAAACTAATATGTAGGCCTACCGTTAACTATTTACAGCTTTGGAGAGAAGAAATAAAATCAGAAACATTACTGTGCCTTCATTGCCGGTCGTTTAAAATATTGCTCTACTTTCTCTGTTTTTTTTAAATACTACTGCAATATTATTTCTTTACAGCTGTTTATATAATTAGTTCTTGCAACCATTGAAACTATTGTTGTTGTTGTTGTTATTTTAGGGTTGTGTTAAAGTTTGGGATATCAGTCAGCCGGGCAACAAAAGTCCTATTTCACAGTTAGATTGTCTGGTAAGAATATCTTAAATTTTAACTAATATGTAAAAGTATATCCAAAATCTGTATTTAACATTTAATTTATGGTAATGTCAATTAAATGACGCAAGATTTGTGTGACTGCAGATTGTAGATGTATTTTCACCTGACAACATCCATTAGGATCTAAATATGCTTGAGCAGTCTAAACAAGATTTACCACCATAAATATTTTGTTCACCTTTGTATTTTGATACATTTTTTATAAATTTTATAAATTATACAAATTTTAGTTCAAACAATGTTAAATTTGTATTAATAACATTTTAAAGAACTTTAATTTTATATCACAAAACCCAGATATGAAGATGAAGATATAACTTGCATGATTTGTTTTACATAGCGAAAAACTAAATTGAATTTTATTCCTTTGTTTTTCTTCAGCAACGAGATAATTATATCCGGTCAATAAAGTTGTTACAAGATGGCCGCACTCTGATAGTGGGAGGTGAAGCTAGTACATTATCAATATGGGATTTGGCTGCGGTAAGTAACACTTAAAATTTGTCTACAACAAAACATTGAGATATTAGTAATTTAAAGTATATAAGTCACCAGGTACTTGGTTGGAGCTTCCTTGAAATTTCTGCTCTCTTACGTGTATTTAATGAACCCACCATGCTGTTTTGTACTACAGTCTGTCATGCCTCACTTGAGTGAAATAACCTGAAAAATACTGCATAAAATTTCAGCAAATGGATATACAAGCATGTGAAGAGACAAAGGTTATAATAGAATGATACCGGCAAAAACTATACTAGAATAAGCTATACAATTAAGTAGTTTCATTTTTATAACATATATTATAAATACAGCAACTTCCTTTTTATATTCAGAATCATTTTTTGGAATCTATCTATATTATCTATTAGATGGCTAATCACAACAATTCGAGAGGTGTGAAATTAACTGATTGATCAATTTAATTTATATTTTTAGCCTACACCCCGAATAAAAGCCGAGTTAACATCAAGTGCTCCAGCCTGTTACGCCCTGGCCATTAGCCCCGATTCCAAAGTGTGTTTTAGTTGTTGTAGCGATGGCAACATTGCCGTCTGGGATCTGCATAATCAAACACTCGTAAGGTGAGTAGTGCTCTGTGATTACATGTACCTTCTTAGTTGTGCCTGTTACAGTGCAAGAAATAGTTGTAAGGCAATAGGTGTATAAGGGATGTTTCCGGTGGCTGTGGAGATTGCGGGGTGTTTTTTAACAAGCTTTCTTCACGGTTTTAAACCATACAACGGCAACCCAAAGTTGGGTTATAAGAGAAATACTCTTGAGTACGACAATAAACGCCTATCAAATAAAAAATTAGTTTCTGCTGTTGTTCCAAAGTAGACATTAGCGGTCATTATCTTTAAAGATGGCTAGTTAAAGATATATTAGTCTAATCAGGTAACCATATTTGTATGTAAAGGAAAGTAATGCAGGGAGTTTGATCTGTATGACCCTGAGGTTAACTTAAATTAGCAACTGATCAGTTTGGATTTGTACCTACCCTTGCTCACCCTTATGGTCACTACACTGAATCTAGACCCTTCATGAACCCTGTTTACACAAAAGACATCCAGCCCATAGGTCATTCTGGAGACAACAAGGTGGGCCTTGAGAGCTTATCCATTGGGGAAATAAAATTGTATTCAAAAGAAAAAAAGAAAGCTTATCCAGTCTTCCACAAAACACTTGTGAATCAGGCTTGTGATATAAGATAAATACCTTGAGTGCAACACTAAACATCACGTAAACAAACAGTTACCTGGCTTTGTTGCAGTGAATGTCACACAAAATGTTGACCTGTCGTAACAAAGCAGATGTTCTGGTCCTTGAATTAGGTATTGCAACACTGTGTCGACATTATAATTTTTTTTATATACCAGGGATGTAGCTGAATTCTCTTTATTTCAAAGCAATATTTTCAGCTGTTTCAACGGAGTACACTTAGTCCAATATTTGCTATTTAATGGTTATCTCAATCTTTATTTGTTCCCCAAGGTTGTTGTGAAAGTTGTACTACATTTTCAGCTGTTTTAACAAGATACATCTACAATATTTTTGATTTTGCAACATATATTTGATTATTTTAACAGGTGTATTCTTACATCAAATATATATTTTGATTGTGAAATAGGTAAAGTTAAGATAGCCAGGTATATTTGAGTCAATAAATTAGGTCATCATGCAGATGTGGTTGCAACATTTTGTATTCCATTTTATAGACTGATTGATTTGTGTTTAACGTCATGCTCAAGGGTATATCACTGTATTCCAACATGGGACAGTGACTCCTAACACAACCAGAAAATGTGTAGTAACTTTAGTGTTTTTACTGATGGTAAGATAATGTTCCCCGTGCGAAGTATGACAGCATGAATATAATCTGGAAACATACTGCCCCTAGCCAGAGGCCATTTTGTAGAAAGATTGCAAGTTCTTGTTGTTCTTTCTATACTCAGCGGCCCTTTACCCATGAGCAGTATGTTTCGAACTTACTCACGTGCTGTCTATTTTGCATTGGAGGAACAGAACTAATATTTGAGGTGACTTCACATTGTTTGATTATTTTGAGTCGCTGATTACTGTTAAAATACACCACCTTGATATATTTGAAATACCCTTGAAGAATGGCGTTAAACTCAAATCAAGTAATCAATCTGTCTATAAATGCTGCGGCTATAATCTGCCTTTATCTCCCTCATGCTAATTTATTACTTATTAAACACGTTACAAAACCTTGACATCAATGACTACCCCATATCTAACCCCCATCAATATTGCAAATTAATGTTACCTACTGTAGACCTAACATTAAATTTCTATTGTGTTTTCGTCTTTATAGCTAGCCTACATATGTTTGGGATTTTTTTTGTTTTTGTCGGTCAGAAAATTATTGGAGTTGAGCAATAAAGCATGGTGTAGTATTTAAGTGGCTGTTGTTAGCTTGGCTGTTAATGACTTTGACAACTCACCTTAAAGTCAGTCCTGATTGTGTTCTCTCTGTCAGCTGATAACATAGGTAGCTATTTGCACGGTGTGGATAACTGATTGCCCGGCTAATGCTGGGCATGTTGACTTAAAGCTGAATCAACAGTGACTGCTGCAGTTATTAACCAATTGATAGGTTAGTCGACTGACCTGGGGGGTTATGAAAAGCACCTCTTCATGAGAACAGAAAAAAAAAAAAAAAAAAATATACCATATATATATTAAAGTACGTTGCAGCCTATATTCTGTCAAGGTAAATTATTCCAGTATGATTTGAGATCTCTGGTCGAAATAGTTGTATTAATTTAATCTGCTCCTGTCTGTAACTTACTTATAATTAGATATAGGGTAATGTATTTAAAATTATTCTGGGCAAATTACCAGGTGAATTTTGAAACTAATTTTGAATTGTACATATACAAGGGCTGATGTCCTGAAATAGGAGATCAAATGCCCACCTTTTTAAGTTCGAGTTACATTGCTCAAACATGAAAGATTTATTTCTATGTAGTTATATTTACGATGTTCGAATTGATTTTTAGGGACTTATTTCAGTTCAGTTCAGTTGGCCAACATTTCACAACTCCTAGTCGCGTACAAATAGAGTGAATAGTGTTGTTTGAGCAGCTTGGAGAGTTGTCAGATTTCTGTAAATTTAGCTTTGTCAACCCACTCCACTGCTAGCACTACAATTAACCAGAATTAACTTGGCTGTTGTCAGCTGACATGCGTTACCATGGCAACATCATGGCTGGCTCTGAGAATACGAATTAACACTTAGTAGCCAGATCAATAGAAAAGGATGGCGTGTAATTCTTTGAGAATGACTGGCTTATTTAATGCAATTTGACAAATGGAAAACCAACATCTTGCCTTGTTGTAATGGTCACCCTGATGGCGTGGCCCTATTTGAAATGATTAGATGATGGACACATTGTCGCTTCCTACTGGTCGATTAAAACATCCATTCAAGTGTGCATTTACAGCTATCTTATTTTTGGATTTATTTTCTTTTGTCATTTTGCTGAATAACATCCATACGTATGGACAAACTGTTTTTTTTTGTTTTTTTTTAGCGCCTTACGTTATTATTGTAAATAGCTGTTAAACAATGTGACAGAATTTAAATAGTTTGAATACCAGTTAATGGGCCCTTTACTTAGCTAAATCAGTTTAGTACCAGGCAATTCAAATGAGTTCAGAATACAGTGGTAGACCAAAAACACTTGTTGTTGCTCTTGCTGAATGTATAGGTTGAGCAATATTATTTGGTGGCCTACTAAATACTTTCAAATTGATTTGGTGCCTTACGACTAAAGGTCATGAATTGAATTGCACTTAATCATCAACAAATTCTATATAAAGGGCAAAAAAACCCTGTAGTTTGTTAAGTAGTAAAAGGGTGTCTAGTTTGTTGGGAATTTAGGGTATTTGTATTATCTAGATTAGATTTCTTCTCAATATAAATATCTGGATAATTAAGATGAATATCTTATCCTTATAATCTGCCATCTCCCTCAGTAAAGCGAAGACAACCAAACTAGAAGCTTCCATTATGTTTAATAGTTGATAAACTGTCAGAATTTCCGCCTACACAATCCTGAAACAAAATGTGTTTTCTTTGCTAAATTTCCACTGTTTTTCTTTATATATTTATTTAGACAATTCCAAGGCCATACTGATGGAGCTAGCTGTATAGATATATCCCCTGATGGTACAAAGTTATGGACAGGAGGTCTGGACAATACAGTGCGGTCGTGGGATTTGAGAGAGGTATATTTCTGATTTTTATATCTTAATTTAAAACTTTATATTCTTATATTTTTGTTGCCTAGTTGCGAAAGTGTTTCCCAAAGAAAATTTTAAAGTTTTTAGTATGGAAGATAATTTACAACATGAAGATATAGGCAGTAAAGTGTAGGAAAGAAGACTCTACATATAATATTCCATATTATTATCATGATTTCAGTTTTGTAAAAGAACTTTTTTTTGTCAATTTCCCAGGGAAATGTTTAGAATTTTGTTTTGAAATTGTGTAAGATCAATGAATAAACAAAGTTAACCCTAATCATGTGCATTATTATAAATACAGTTTTATAAAATCTTGTTGTCATTTGAAATATGATTTTTTAATATATTTTTTAAATGCTTTATTTATTTTCCGAGAATTACGAACAGCTACAAGAGCTACCAGAGCTACCAGTTGCGTTTCTCTAAACATTATAAAGCATTCAGGGTTATTGAGGATAAACATTAAATAATTAAAACATAAATGTATAATATTGACAAACACAATCATTTAAAGAGTCTGTTTGTAAGAAGTGAGAGGTACGAAGTAGAAACACACATATATAGTTGATTCATTATAACTAAATGTATTTTGCCTATTGAATGAATTCACCATGTTTTCTGATGCAGGGGAAGCAACTCAAGCAGCATGACTTTACCTCACAGATTTTCTCCCTTGGCTATTGTCCCACAGGGGAATGGCTTGCAGTCGGGTAAGTACTCCACTTTGTCTCTACATGTGGGCTTTATATAGCTCTACATTTGTCTTAAGGATTCTAAAATTTACTTGATATTTCTGGATTGGCACACCAGAAGTCAAACAAACTAAACATTTGTTTTGAAAGCTGTATCAATCAGTACAAATTTGTTCATAATCTGAAGAAAAAAAATTGTTTAAACAAAATAAATAAAATTATAATGTCTTTAAATAATGAAAGAATTATTTGTTTATGTTTATTGTTTTTTAAACTTTCATGTTTATTATTTAAAAGAAATGTAGTACCTGATTGCGGAGTGTTTATTGTTTTTTCAAACTTCAGTTGGTGTACCTATCTTAATTAATTATTTGTCTGTTTAATGTAGGATGGAGAGCAGTAATGTAGAGGTATTACACCACACCAAACCTGACAAGTATCAATTGCACCTGCACGAGAGCTGTGTCTTGTCACTGAAGTTTGCTTACTGTGGAAAGTGGTTTGTCAGCACTGGTAAAGATAACCTGTTAAACGCCTGGAGGACACCTTACGGAGCCAGCATATTCCAGGTAAGCTCTTGACTTGAGTTCTTTATTCGGGTTTTTGGTGCCAGGTTTATCCATCAATTGGATTTAATATAAACAAGAAATTTCTATGGTTTAATATTATAAAGAATACAATATTTAATGAATTTAATTGTTGTATGTTTGGTAAGTCAACCATTAGGATGTTAGCTATAAAATTATTCAATTCAGACTTTTGAAAAGAAAAATTCAATTTAAGTCATTAAAGATTGTATATTATAATTTTATAAATATAAAGTTTGTTTTGAACTGTAGAGAACAAAAATATAAACAAAACTTTTAAGTCTGCCAAAAAAATCTTGAAAGAAGCTATTTAATCTTATAATCCATTTATCTATCCACATTTATTTGGCTGATGAATTGTTTAGTTATGAAGTTCAGCAGTCTAAAACATGTAATTACAGTCATTAACGATTGATACCTCCCTATCAGAATTCTTGAAAGCTAATATTGTGTTGCTAACTTAAGACAAACTATTTTTTTATGTTTTCAGTCCAAAGAGTCTTCCTCAGTATTGAGCTGTGACATTTCTACAGATGACAAATATATTGTGACGGGATCTGGGGACAAGAAAGCCACATTGTACGAAGTCATATTCTGAGAAGCACAAAATTTTCATGACATGAACAGTTTAACACAAGATGTCTGTGTTCAAAACAGAGGTTGTCTCCCTTGGGTGGTTTCAGTTTAACTTACCTCCCCTTGATAGAGTTACCACCTTGCTTTTGAAGGATGCAGTGTGAATAAACAAGATGGGATAATTCTGTGTGGTGGCAGTTTTGAAAAATCAAATCGATGACCTGTTGTGGATGTAACATATGCTGCTAGCCTGCTTGTTGGTTTTTGTAGCGTCTTTCATGTGGAAGCGTGCTGTTAGCCACGAGTGAATCAAAAACTCAACAGACATTGGACTCCGAGATTTGTACAGTCATTCATAAATATAGATATATTATATATATAACACACACTTTTGAACTCATAATTATTACCGGACTGTTGGCAGCTAGTGATTATTGTAGGGCTGTGTTAAACGTGTGCTACTGTGGACCATATATTCTATTGGTATTATTGACTACTCAGTCCTAAAATGTACAGAGGAATTACCTCCCTTGGAACTGTAAATTATGGATGGAAGTCTGTTTGATAAATATGTAAATGTATATACATATATAAACTCTGAAGAGAGTACTGATTGTGAAAAAAAGACTTGTACATAAAATATACACTTTTCATTGGTTGCCATGGATACCACATAAGTGACATGCCAGTAGTTGTACATATTTAATCAGACATAATCATGTAGTTGTGGCATGTTGATTTCAAACGTACATCCATATGTTTACATGTGTTCTGAAAGACATCGATTTCGAGATGAAAATGTTGCTGTAATGTTATAATTGTTAAGTGGTATTACTGTAGGATTTCATACGTGTTTATCTTATCATGGCTTAAAATCTAACATTTGAGGATTTATCGTCTCATGTTTTTAAAGTCTTATTATTATTATTGGTCACAGATTTGAATTCGATTAATTTTTTAATCCTCACTTCTGTTCAGTTAGAGGCCACTTATCATTATATACAACCGACTAAACAAAAAGACCGGCCAGAACTCTTTTTGGTTTTCATGATTTAATGGGGAAACTTTGACTTAATATTTGCTCAACTTTTGCTTTGGTCATTTCCCGTAGATTTCTAAATATTAAGACCGTATAGATAGATTTTCTGTAGGGTCTTGTGGACAGTAAATGCAGTGGTGAATGACAGTGTATTGTATATGTGTAATGAATGTCAGATGTTTGTGTAAATCTGATCTGTCATTTTGAACCAGAAACAGATATATACGACTACGAGTAAGCAGCGGTCTGCCATTCGATTTATTGGTTCGTTGATTTTTCTGTAAGTCAATATAATCAGCACACTTTCAGTTGAAATGGATCCGAATGTGATGAATCAATGAAGGATTTTGCCATGTCTTCAGATGGCTAATAGTTCTCAAATTTAACTTCTTGAACTTCACTGTCAAAAGCACTGGATGGAATAACGAACAACTTATATTTGCGACTTATCTTGTTGATTGTTATGAATTTTAAACTGACGCAAATAACACCTATTTATTTCCGCTTGAGCACATTGCTATCCGTGTAACCCCATTCCCTTATTTGACACCCGCACACACCCTGGCACCACTCTGACTCTCAGGGATTCTCTCGG
>JAVFBZ010157926.1:0-11794 GCA_032466195.1 Katharina tunicata | reverse complement strand
GGTCGTACTCAAAAGTATTTCACCTATATGACGACTATATGTTTTGTTCGTTTGTTTGGTTGGTGTTTAAGGTCGTACTCAAGAGCTAGTATTTCACCAAAAGGACGACTTACTAATCTTAATAATTTGCGTGGCCGGTGTATGGTGGAAAACCGGGAAGAAACCTTGTAAAACCATCCTGCGAACTCCGCAGCCACCGGAAAACTTCCCTTATATATGTAAGGTCCACAGTGGGGATCGAACCTATTCCGGGTACAGTGAAGGGGGCTCAGTAGTCAAACGCTCAACCACGGCGTGGCCCACAAAACTTCGTACAAGAATTTTCATACAAAATCTTTTTAAACTACCCATTGTTCCCCGAAGCAACTCAAAACGTGATGTATATACCTGAAGTCAACTATTGGGCACTTCTAAAAATAATAATAAGTTAACTAGTCACCTAAAGGTAACCTTGGAGAACTAGACATACTAGTGAACCAAAGCCGTCCAATTAAAATGACAGTTTAGATTGAAGGTGTTTGTACTGACCATCCCATGCGTGTGATCTCCAATGGGAGTGGAAACCTTGACTGATCTCAAAGTTGTCATCAAACACTGCGGCTACATCAATTAGTCTCAGAACCAATGCAAAGAATGATGTGAACTGAAAAATAAATAACATAATTACTCCAACCATTCAATATCATACACTCTACTAATGAGATGACAAAATATACTTTAACATTAACTAGAGTCACTCTAAATTGAAACAGAAGACGCTAGTAAATTGTTGGTTTATACGACAGAAAAAAAAACTATGTGCTTTTTTCTATATGTCTATGATGGGGTCCGACGATTTACCCAAAGATACCCAAATATACCCAAAGATAGCCAAATATAGGTGAAACGTACCCAAATATACACCGTACAACATTAATGACGTATTTCTGATCACATATAGGTATTTAAGCAATTGTTAATTGATCATAGACACCTCTAAAACGACTATTTTTCAATCGAAGAAATGAGTGGGTTATGGCCCTTGGATGACACAGAATGGCAGCTGACCGATCGTACGTCTTTCGGTTGTAAACATAGTCGATATTTGTGGTCAGAAACAATTTAATAATGTCGTGCAGTATATATTTCGGTATTTTTAACCTGTCTTTGGGTATCTTTAAGTACATTTCACCTATATTTGGGTATCTTTGGGTATATTTGGGTATCTTTGGGTAAATCGTTGGACCGCTATGCTGGAGTCTCCACAATGGAGTAACAAAAACAACCATACAGGTCACACAATGATTCCAGGTGATGGCATCTCAACTGGCGTAATATCAGACACTATTTGTACATTACAGAGCAACACAAGTACATTTTACAAACGTTGTTCTTATTGAGACTAGTTTTATTGTTGTCCAGATGAACTATATAGGCCTACTACATATCCACAACGTTAACTTATGTTCAGGATAGGTCTTGCAGACTTTGCAGTGTCGTGTAACTGTGGCTTAATATTAAGGTGCCGGTATATGTAAAGGCCTACGCGTAAATGGGCCTGAACATCAGTCGGCTTAACATATTTAGAATAGTAGGCCTAATGATTTGCTTTTCTGCGTCAGTTAAAACGGAATTGTTGTTGTTGTTGTTGTGTATATACAGGTAAGTTAGTGTTGTCAATCGGACAAGGGGACATGTAAACAATAAATAACAATTATATGGTAGGCCTATAGGCTTCCCATACCAGTATGTCATACTTACGGTTACGTATATGTATCCCACAAAAGCTGCTGTTTGAAGAGGCCAACAGAAAAAACGATTAAATATCGCCATTTTGTCCTCCTATTTGACGCAGTCTCGACCTCAATTACCTGTTTTGACGAGGAGACATCATTTTAAATAAAGTGCTAATTGAGAAAACTTTTTTTTTAATTGTTAACTCTGTTTGTTAATTCAGAGATCAGTTGAATACATTTTTTAAATCAAACAGTATACTTATTATTGAGAACATTCGACATATAACAGCATAACAGCAGATATAAGTATACAGATACTGAATGCTCCCAATGTCGCGGACTTGTCATTACAAAGGTATGTGCAGGTGAAAAAGCGCAATTCTGTTCTAAGGGACGCAACTCTTAATAAAGTAAAGCAGAGGCATAACTCCGAACAAGGACATCCATATTATCCAATCATTTGTACGTAAAAGACGTCACTTTGAAACATGTTTGCATGATAGCTTGTTTTCTCTGATAACAAAACCTTTTTTTTTTAATTTTCCCAAAAATAGAAGTGATTCTATATGATGTCTATACTCAGGCTGAAGTATAATTATAGGCTTAACTGGGCTGAAATAGAAGTAGACCTGCCTTGGTATAAATATTTAGTCCTGTGTATTAACATGTGTCAACTATACACCGGCACAACAAATTACAAATTAATTAAAAGTCGTCTTATAGGTGAAATAGCCTTGGGTACGACGTTAAACACCAATCAAACAAACTATAAATAGGTCCCATTTGGTGTATGAAGGCTGTTGAGCGAGGTGTGATTCGGATGTTGTTTACATCCTGCAAGCTGCGGCTCTCAGGCCCATATCATCTTCCAGGGCGGCTAATTCAACATTTCATAACCTATCAAGCTTTTTTATTTTTATCGTGTACTCTACTAGCACTGATTTAGATATGTGTCAGAGGTTTTCGCCCTGCGAAAGTTTGAGAAGGAGATAGGGAACCAAACGTTAACAGTATGGCTTGTTTGTCTTTGGCCAATTCTACACTCTAATATTGCCGACATTGCGTATTTTGCCATATTCGCGCATATATTTTTTTGACCTATGCGGAGTTTTGTTTTGTTCTATTTTCCAAGAGGTCATCATTTAAAGGTTAACCTAATTCCTGAGATTACTAACAGAAAACCGAGCCCAAACACACGATATATGTCGTTTGCGTCACAGGCATGTTTACGCCTTACCGGCTTATTTATCTTGGCACACAAGATTACGACATTCTCCAAGGTTCAAGAAAAGATCAGGCTTACTCACAGTGAGTAGATAAATGTGTGTGGACTTTGGGCATGCTGTACCGTAGGTCTAGTAAAAAAAATCCTGGTTGCCTGAAATGAGTAAAAATGAAGGTTGAAAAAAGATTACATCGATGGAACAATTTCTGACAGTGAGCTCACACGATTACAGTTAAAATAGTAATCAAACAGTACATTCAGATTTAGTCACGTTAAGGTTTTGGTCACTTCCGTATAACTAATGTTACTTCCTTATGCCCTTATAGCTCAGTTTAGGAACAGTTAGTGCTTAAATTTTAAATATTATATTTTCCTCGAATATATTTATGGATGAAAGGGTGTGAGTAATCGGATAAACTATCGTGTAGAAACCATATAATTCGAAAATGACTTCATATCATAAAATTTGTCTCATTGAATATATAGACGAGCCTATTGAATGGTATATACATTATAAGCTGGAGATTTCCCCCCAACTTATTGACACGGCGTTATGATCCATTCCACAATAAATGACGTGCATATATAGTTAATACCGTCAGATAATTGATTTAGTAATCATTGAATAGTTAAATTTAACCAACAGTAACCGATTAATTTATAATGAGGCAACACTTCTCATAATATTGATATTCGATACGTTAAAGGGGAAGTAGTAAACAAAGTCATAGACAAATTAGAGACCCTACTAACTTGTACGAATGCATAGAAGGCACGTGGGAATAAAAGACAAATCCAGATGTTTAACTCGTTATAACGAAATAATAACTCGTTATAACGAGATAATAACTCGTTATAACGAGATATAACTCGTTATAACGAGATAATAACTCGTTATTACGAGATAATAACTCGTTATTACGAGATGATTAAGTTGTTACGAGGACTTCACAAATTCGTTATAATGAGTAAATATAAGGCCGTTATAACGATGTTTTACATCCCATAACAAAAACAGCTTTAGAGATTGTTTTGTAGAATTAATACCCTTTGGAGAATTCTTTTTTTTTTATATTGCGACTTCAGTCATAATGTATTGTTAAACCTTATACGTTAGGAGATTTGACTGCACATCATGGCAATATTTAAAAAATTCAAATATTTCTCCTATAATGTTTTTTATTTGCTGGCTGTTTACTAAATACTATTTCCTTTATGGGTTAACCTTTTTTGTCATTATTATGGCGTATTTTTGTTTGGTTGAATTGTAACGCCTTAGTCAATACATATAACCAGCAACCCGTATATTGACAACTTCCTAATGCGATCTTGTACCATTATAATGTCAAATCTAAGACTGGATTTGATATAAAATCACCTAATTGAATCCATAATGCAAAACTGAATTAAAGATTTGTCTAGATCATCTCCTGAGAAATAGCCGTCGACTTTCAGACCCCCTAAACAAAGTCACCAAAACTATGCATGAGCTCTCATAATAGATCAAAAGTCTCTGTACGTAATATATACCCCATCAGCTTCCAATCGTCTGATTTGCAACACTCCTTCCATAAATGAAACTCGTTGGCCGACTTTGTTCACCGCCGTTTCTTGCCAAAAAACTTCTCTACTGTCGTGTTCACTGTACCACGATTAGCTCCAACCACTCGAAGACAGCCACCAAGCTAGCTAATTGTTTCCAATAATTTTGGGATGATATGGGCTTCCATCCATACATACGATGTGCCGGGAACATACGTCTATACATCCATTAATACAACTTTCATGGTTTCAACTTATCATATAAATGCATGTGTACAAATAGTTTGAGTCTATTTGCTAAAATATAATCTATACGATTCAGTCAATGGCGTCTGGGCATTTCCACACCTTCTGTATCCATAATCAGCAACATAATCCTCACAGTCTCGCGTGTCGCCACATAGCCCGATATCAGACAAAAACCTCCTGTGTTACAATCGGTGATGTCGAGGAAATCTTTCCAGATGTCTTTCAGATATATCAATGTTATGGTTAAGCTCGTCGAAATGGTTCATTCCTAGCATGAAATAGAACTCAAATCTTTTCTTTCCTCCGACGAAACCATTGCATGTATAGTCATGCGTGCATAAAGTTTCATTAAATTACTCGTTATATAACGAGAAGATATCTTTTTTAAACAACCTAATTTTCTCGTTATAACGATTTGATTAGCTAAAAAAAAATCGTGTCCTTTCCAGGCTTTCGTAGAAACAAAACTGCTATTACAGTTTTCCTCGTTTTTCACTGAAAGCCACTTAAATCGAACTACTGTAGTATGTAGTATAACGAGTCCACCATACATTTTAATTATAGTAGTTCAGATTAAGTGGCTTTCAGTGGATAACGAGTAAACCTATGAAAAAAGTGTAATAGCAGTTTAAGTAATATCTTGATATGGCCTATAATTTGACAATGACTTCCTTTTTCTTTCCCTTTTAAAACAAAATTCGCTTTAGCGCTCCTATATTTGTAAATTTCCCATATTTCAAAGTAATACGGGACTTGAAGGTATGTTACGTATTGACATGCGCTTTATATGTCTGTTTTCCAGGAAATTTTCCGGCATACTGTATTAGTATGGTAATAATCAATGAAATTACCCTTATTTATGTATCCTTATAAATATATGTCTTTATTGTTATTTTGCCTCTCTTTTTTATCGTTGTACTTAAATAAATACTATATATTCCGAAACAGTGAGTGGGTGTTAAATTTCATACATATTCCGAAACAGTGGTGTGTTAACTCGTGAATGTAAAATTTAATACAAGAAGGAAAGCTGTAATAGAAGCCTAAGCATGCCTATACATACACATATATCCCGGTCTATGAACAAATCAGTGCTTTACACAATAGGTAAGCCCAAAAGTACTTGATAATTTGACTCAAAACCATAGGTTTGGTTTGAGGCTGGAGTTTGTTTAATTCCCATTATGACCGTGGCGTTTTGATGTATTTCACTCCGGAAGTCACTGGTAACAGCGGTAATGGGACAGTTAACAATTCAACAACTTCCGGTTATGTTGCGCAGAATTTAGCTCCACTGAGTTATTATCTATATCTACTGCCTGCCGGCCAAAACTCTTCCCAAAGGGAACTATAGAAATAAATTAAACAGAACAAATACAATACACCTTTGAAACAAAGTAAAAACAACAAAATTTAACCGTCGGTTACTATGATTGTGATTCCGGACGTGTTGGTGGGTAGCGGGACTGGTCAAACAACTCCTCTATAGCGCACACAACGCCACTGGTAGAGGCCGCTAGTGCCACACCTTTTTCTAACGAAGTCATGCCTTGTCTTATAATTAGTTCAGAGGCCATCACAGATAAACTAAATAGCACGCAAAGTGAACTCTCACACATGAGAGATAAAATCAAAAACAAGCTATGAGCAAGAGAGATCTTTGAGTACATTGCAGACAAATGTGTGAAATCAGAAAGTAAATTGAGTAACGACTACTTTAAGAATGGTCCATGATGGGAAATATAACTTTTGGATTTATGGAATAAGTCTACCGGACATGTAGGTATTGGAAAAGTGATTTTCTCCTTTCTGAACTCGAGGTGAACGAAAAGAGTGTCAGTAAATTGACCAACGCACACCGATTACTGCTAAGAAAATATTCAGATTCCAACCCGAAGCACCCCGATCAGATCATATTTCACTGGATAAGAACGCCGACAAAGAGGCCATACTAGGCGCTTCTTGTCTCTCCCACCCGACATCATAGAAAAGCTAATCAAATCATTCTCTCAATTCATTCTTTCCGTCAAGCCGTTGACTCTAAGGTGTTGATTGGCCAACGTGTCATAGGAAACGTCACCTTAATTAGTTACGAATTAACATAAGCTGTTTAAGAACTCCCACGAACTGATGTAAGACTCTGAGTAAAGTGATATTTAAACCCTACATTATTCGATTGACGAACGTGCAATGCACCGAATGAGTAATTTATGTGTTCCTGATTTTGCATTTATATAAAGATTTAACATGGACTAGTCATAGAATTCGATTGAGCTGCGCTGGAGTTTACATTGAGTGGTTACATTAACTTATGTATTCTATTTCAGCTCATATAGGATCTGGTCGTTATAAGAATCAACATGCTGTTACCTGACCCGTTCCATGTCCATGGTGAGAATCAATAGCTTATACATCTGAACTCAATCATTAATATCAATATGAATGAATTGGCATAACACGTCAAATGTTTGTGTCACCAACCGAAGAACTGACTACGGAAAATCCAAATCAGCTACGTGATTGTCACTTACAATAGGTCTTTTTGGATTTTGTCTCCTATAGTTCGTTTTCGTTTCAAAAAGATATAGTGACATATTGTCTATATTCTTGTCCCCACATATTTAATCTTACGAGTAATATGTTTTGGTTTACATAATGTTGTTGTATTGTGTTTGTTGTAGATGTGCTTGTCCCTAATACTTCATTCTGTTTCTCACGAGTACGACGCCGAACGTTTATTTAAGACGACATACCTTCCCGAATCTCAACAAAGGACAAGAATAACGTGCCCTTAATTCCAGGACTTGGCATTGCCATCTTCAAACGACGAATATCAAGTTTGTCAAAACATTCCAGTGGCTCTCATTTTATTAATCAACGGTTTAAATCAGTGTTTTAAGTACATATAATTTATACAAAAGAAAATGATTTAATTGAATAGTTACATGACTTATGCAAGATTATCAGATTTAGGGTCCAGGCAGTTGACTTAATGTAATGCATGTGTCGTCGCTTATGCATTTGCAGATGCATTTGTTGTTGTAAATTGTGTACTTATTTGTAAATATAAAATGCATATGTTAACATGTGATAATTTATTCCAGTACAGTTGTTCAATGTGGTGTGTCTTCAATGCAAATCATTTAAATATGAGCAATTACTATTGTAACATTTTCGAATCTATGATCTATTTTTACGCCTTCCTTGCGAATCACATCTGCCCATATATATAGCGACCCCTTAAACCTTTGCATATGCCTGTTTGGATATTTAGTTCTTCGACACGCTCTGGTTAGCTACGGAAAAGTACAAAGAGATTTTAGATTTAATTGATTTGCATTGAAGACACATCACATTGAAATAATGCACTGGAATAAATTATCAAAACTCTTTCTCTAAACTTATGACTTTCTGTCTACTGTGGCAGGTGACAATGAAATCTCCCATTCGGGTGAAATAGATATTCATCAATCAGATTATTGTTCTTAGTCATCATTTAACACAGATCTTTCTCTACTTAACAATAGACACACTGATTTCATTTCTTTGTTTCGTTTGACTGCTAGAAGCTTGGCTAAGCATTTGACTGAAATAATCCGTCTCATTGACAGTCTTAACCAGAACAATTCTATTCTTGGTTTCTGTGAGAGTTGCCATTCATCTTGCACGGATTGTCTTTTTAAAATTTCTGGGGACAAAAGATTGTCCTTGTCTTGTCATAAACGTAAATAAGGGACCGTGTTATCCATATACTCAAGAAATACAACCCTTTCGGGTAAAATATAATTTAAATTAAACCAATGATAGTTATGAATTTGTTTTTCTTGACATTCGTTCAATAAATCTGTGACGGGTAGTGTTTATTGTCTTCCAGGTAACAATGTTGAAGATAATGAACAAGTATCTACTTTCTCTTCTTCAAACCAGCCTTACTGATCAGAAAAATGCATAATTATTTTTTATTTTATTCTTTGGTCATAACAGAAGACATACAATTAATAATAATGCCAGATATGTTTTGAGATTTTAGAACGGATACGTTATCAGTCATTTCAAGACCCCCCGTCTTTCCATTATATAGTAGCCACTTTTCTGGACACTGTGTCCGGTTTTGAGCCCCAAACACAATTAAAAAACAAAGTGAAAGTGAGGAAAATAGATGATTGAACTTGGATAATATTAAACTTTTTATAATTAAAATTTTACCTAAAAGTGTAGAGTTTGTTGTTTCTCAGCATTATTCCAATAATTTCGGCTCTCTGCAGGAATAAATACGAGGAAAGTAGGTCCCCCGGTGGCAGCCCTGTGAAACATTGAAAAATCGTGTTGCAAAACCGTTTAAGCAGAACAGAACACATAACTGCTCCTCACAATATACAATTTTGACCCAGTGTTTCATATATGGGCCGAAATTGAACACGCCTAAGCATTTAACAATATTGTTCCAGTCGGTGCTTAGTAACAATTTGTAACAGCCCGGTATATGATTGTCTTCAGCTGAAAGCAACCAACAGAAGCAGCCTCTTTCTTGTCGGTGACAGCTGCGAAACCACGGGAATGGAGCAAATTACCTGATGGTTTTCTGTCATCTACAAGAATATCCTTGCTTAAATCTCATCATTAAAGTTATTTCCTCTATCACCTTGTTCTATGGAATCTCATTGCGGTCGCATAGTAAGAATATGAAACTAACAATTTAACAATCCCAGATTCTGGTTCTAATCTGGAGATTTTAAATATTACCTCGAGCTATATTGAGCAGTTATGCGAATTTGACCAAGTGAGCTTTATAGGACGTTTTCTTTTTGTTTTATGTTACACCTTTAATTGAAATGTATTATTCATCTAAAATCTGTTCCACTTACAAGTGAATGTATATTTCGGGATATGTCAATCTTATTAAGCTTTATTCTCTCTCAACAGTTATGGAAGACTTATAATGCATTTTGGTGACACGATTTGCTGGTCTTTATACAATAAGCTTTTTTCCGAGAATAATAGCTGTTTCATTTCCATAACTGAACTCTAAACATTACTGGCCCTATTTAAGTTTATTACCTGGATCCTGGTTAGTGTTGACTTGAACGTTTTATTACTGTGTTTTAATTTGAAAACTTTTCTTTTTTCGTCGGCCATAATGATGTAATTCTTCTACTTTTGCATGTCATGTATTTCGTCTTGAAAATATAGAAAAATAGCATTGTCCCCCATATGATTATCAAGTTACTGAAGTGGTTAACTGTCTGTAAGGTGGCTTCCCATTTCATCTACGATTTTAAGTTTACTATTCCCAACTCATCTACGAAAAATGGCGCTACCCGGAGCGATGAGTTAATCCTTTATAATCCTCTGGTACCGACCATTCTGTGAGGACTGGGATCATCTCTGTTGGTGTCAGAAAGTCGGATCAAACAGTTCACAGAATAAATAGTTCACTCTGTACATAGAGGTTTTGTGCACAGAGTAAACAGAAAGTCTGAAAGCCAATGCTGGTGGAGATGTGACACTGTTGGTTGCATATCAGGACTGTGTACAGTAAACGATGTGATCATCAACCTGGCCGACAATCACAACCACGCTCCAAATGAGACTAACCCATGTATTCGTAGTTTCATGGAGACATTAAAGAAACGAACAAGAGACGAAGTTACCCCTATGCCTAGTATATATTCTGAAGAGCTTGCCAGTTTGAGAACGGGTGACACGCTTGAAGCAAGTAGGGATGTTGCCAGGGATACTCGAGCATTCCCCAGCATCAAGTCCAATCTGTATAGAGAGCGCCACAAAACTACCCCACCCTTACCCAAATCCAGAGCTGAGATATCCTCCAAGCTATGGCAGACTCGCCTGACTCCGCCCGTGAATTCGCAGATTACGCCGTCGAAACTTGGTTAGAAGGTGCATTCCATAGAGAGATGTGGAACCACTTCCAAACGGATGGAGCCCGTACCACCAACCACTTCGAAGGCTGGCACCAAAAATTGAATAAGATGATGAAGAAGAAACATCCAAATATTTATGAATTTATTGCCGTAATAAAACTAGAACAGTCAGCTAATGAGATGAAGCAGCTTCAGCTGGAAACCGGGGCCCTTCCACCGAAAAAGAAAAGAAAATACATGAGGTTAGGACCATTAACTGAGCGACATGAAGGAAGAATTTCGCCGTAATGCATTATCACTTATGCGATATGTTGACTGTCTGTAGAATACAGACAGATTATAATTATATTGTAAAAGTTTAATGTAATATATTTTGATATATGTTGACATTGTTGTTAATAAGTTAATGTGAGTTTTGATATGAGTAACGTATTCATTAAAGTTGATTTCCTCTAAAATAGTCGAGTTTTTGTTTGTACTTCAGTACCCCTGGGGATAATCCGAGCACCCTATTAAGGCGCTGTCCTGCAGTGCATTCCCATTTCGTCTACGAATGTTTTGGTCAGTTTTATGCTAAAACTCAAAATCGTAGATAAAATGGGAATGAACCTTCTGTAAAACCTATTACATTAACTCTATGAGACAATGGTTTTATAACGACCGTTGTATAATTAACCTAAACAGGTACCTAGATACAGAGCTATTGTATAGCAGATAGTAATGTGTTTATCTGCCCTAAGACATTCAGATCCGCTTTCCTATATATATAGCCTTTCTCAAGATTCACTAAGCACTCCGCCAGCCTACACAGTAACCTTTACCGACTTCAAGGAATACATTGGCCCAAATACTTGGTAATAAAGATTAGTTCGGCCACATTATCTTTGGGAACTCAGAAAAACAATCCCAAGGACGAATGGTTTTGTTTTCGTCTCAAAATACATCCTCGTGTATGTAGACCTTCACGCGCCCATTTGTATAACTATACGCTTTACCATAAATAATTATTGCCTGCAGAATTGTATCTGACCTATATAGCTATTGTTTAAGTTGACTGATGTATGACAATACGTAAGTTAATGTTTAAGTTGACTGATGTATGACAATATGTAAGTTAATGTTTAACTTGACTGATGTATGACAATATGTAAGTTAATGTTTAACTTGACTGATGTATGACA
>JAVFBZ010157915.1:6118-18185 GCA_032466195.1 Katharina tunicata | reverse complement strand
AGTGGAAAATCCGTCGTCATATAAATGAAATACCTTTGAGTACGACGTTAAACACCAATCAAACAAACAAACAAATCCATAGTAGTTCATCGCAATATTACGACTTAAAATATTTCTCCTGAAGATGATTTTAAATAAAGTCGAAAATATTGTCATTGAGATAAACACACTATGGACCTTTTCAGAGTTTCTTTACTGCTCTACAATGTTGAGCTACATGTATCAGTTAAATGAATATGACCTAGTCTACAAGCTACAAAAGGGGGCCGCGCAGTGGCTCTGTGGTTGAGCTTTGGACTGCGGAACCCCCTTCACTGTACCCGGAATAGGTTCGATCCCCTCTGTGGACGTTTGGTATATAAAGGAAGTTTTCCGGTTGCTGCAGAGTTCGCGGGGTGGTATTTAAGAAGTTTCTTCCCGTTTTTCCACTATACACCGGCACCGCAAATTATTAAGATTATTGGGTCGTCATATGGGTGAAATACTCTTGAGTGCGATCTTAAACACCAATCAAACAAACAAACAAACAAGCTACAAAAGTATCTAATGTTTTTTTATTCAATTCTTTTGTTTTTTCAGACTCAAACATGGACATCATTGAGGAATTTAATTTGAATATCACCTTTTATCAAGAGACGTACTGAGATGTGTGGAAATGGCCTCCAGCTCAGATGAGAGAATGTTTGACGTAGGTGTTTTAGTATTGACAAGACCTCTAAAGTTTCTATCAAATAGAATTCCCGTTTTATTGGAAAAGTCAGCTCAAAGAATACAAAAAACTCTTTATGTGCATCTACAGCCAAGTATTTCAGAGCCAGCGGTGAGTCAAGAAAAATGTGGAAATTTTCAGACACTACCCGCAAATCCACAAATAAAAAATTATATTTATGAATTTTATCGAGAAGGATCGAAAATATGTGGTAGCATTGATATGCGTGTTTTGATCTCACATATAACGTCAACCCCCAAAGCGTACAAACCTCTGATAGCATCAAGTCTTTACAGTTATTCTTTTAAACATCCCTGTGAGGTTGTCCTGATTGATCAGCCACTAGACACAACTGAAAAGGTAAAATATCTCCAGGACTTGTCAAAGTTACTTCCCCTTAGCAGTAATGCTGAAGTAGAAAGCATAACATCATGGGCTGAAGAGTCTAATGAACCCCAGCTGGATTGCATTGTGAATGGTGTGGATTCTGACTTAGAGGTTTACCAGCATGCTGTCATGGGAGGAACGTTTGATAGATTACATGCTGGCCATAAGATTTTACTGACTGACGCTTGTCTGAGATGCGGTGAAAGTGTGACAGTGGGCCTGACGGATGGACCAATGAATACAAGTGAGTAAAACGGTCCAATCAAAGGGGTAGCAAGCTGCTTAGGCTTAATGGCAACGAGAAGTCCATTTGATTATGGTCTTTCACTGTTATTTGTTTAATTGTCTTATTGTGTTATGAAATATTTTGTTTTGTTTAGAGATGACGATTGAGTTCGTTAACTGTAGTTTCATTTTCTTGTGATTATTTTCTTTCTATAAAATCTGCAGACTGAGACTCGTATGTATACAGAAGGCTGGATAAGTGAGTAAGCTGTTGTATTCATGTGTACATCTGGCGGTTTGATTCCTGACTCAGGCGCTCGTGCGTTTGATTCATGCAAGGGTCTCATAGAATCTGTTTAATCTAAGAGAGTGTTTTCCTCCAAAAAGTACAGAACGTTATAACGTCATTTGACCACTTAGTTGATTTGACTCTTCTCAATGCTTCTTGTAGGTCTACAGGTGTGGATTAAAACCAAAGTTAACCAATCCATAATTGGCAGTCTGAAGATTGTATCAATCTGGTAATAACTTACTGGAGTATTAGGCCCGGGTGATGCATATAAGCAGGTCTATGCTGTTGGGGGGAGAACAGGATGAATGGGGTCTCCTCATGGAGCCCCGGTTATCTTAACTCATTTTAGGAGGATCAATTTATACCTCACCCAAAATCACTCACACTGTTGGTCTAAAGTTACATAATTCAACAGATTTCAAACAATTGAACCATAAAATATTTTTAACATTTTTGTTGTTGCTCATTTAAGTATTTAAAAAAACAACAAAGCAAAGCAAAGACAACTGCAAGCGCAGGTTCTCATGAACATTTTAAAGGACCGATTTTAAGGTTATGCCGGAAAAAATACAGCACAGGCCTGTATAAGTATGTGACTTTTTTTGTAGTTTGTGAAACTAACCCCAGGTGTTTTTGGATATTTCTGCGAATTACATCCCTGGTATGCCTCCCATAAATTATCAGAAACTGAAATAAAAGGGTCTGTATATCAATAAATAACTGCTGATTCAGGGGCTTATGTTCAACACGGAAAAGCGGGTGGTTGGGTGGGAGCCTCCTGTGAAATAACCTTGAGTACGGCGTAAAACTCAAATGATACAAACATTCAACATGGAATAAGCAAATAAATGATACTTAGTAAACAATTGTGCGAAAGATGTGTTCAGGACAGAAAGAAACGTACGATCCAATCATAGGTTCGAGGATTTTCAACCAGTAGCCATGTGGTCCCTAGGGCTCCGGTGCTTCACCCTCCGCGTGCTTAGCTGTGCTATCGACTCTGGATTAGTCCTGAAACATTCAATTATATATATCAAGTAGAAAAGAAAATTAAACTCTTAGTTTATCATTTCAGAAAAGACCCTGTATGAGCTGATGTTACCGATTGACCAGAGACTTCTTGAACTGAGAAACTTTATGGAGGAGATAAAGCCACGGTTAGAATATAAACTTGTCCCTATAACCGATATGTTTGGACCGTCGACTGTGGACCCTCTTCTGCAATGTATCGTCGTTAGTCAAGAAACCCTTAGAGGAGGTCATAAAGTTAACGAGGAGAGAAAGAAAAAGGTTAGTTATGAATAAAAGAAGAAAAGAAAAACAAGAAAAAGAAGTACATGGGCTATCAGCAGTCGGAAGCTTTAATATGTAAAATATCGTGAATGGTCAGTACAGTACAAGTTTATTTGTTGAAGGATGTGTTGTCAGAAATATTTACCAGTATCAGTAGATTAGCAGTAAATTATACTGGTTAACTGGTTAAGGATTTGGTGGGACTGGTAAAGCTCTAAGGCCCAGATGACAGTGAGCTGATTTTCCTTGACTTTTATTAAAGTTATACTTTGTGTTGTTCTTCCATCATCTTGCATGGCCTGTCTTGACTTGTACATGTACGTCATCATTGCTCTGTGTTTGTATGGGGTGGTTTCTTTCATCTCTCAGACTGGTAAGCCCCCTGCATGAACACCTCAATTAATCAAATGGTCATGCAACGTTTAAAAGGCAAATACACCAAGGAAAATTAGCCTAAGCTTCAAAATGACCATGTTATTCTGCATTGATCATGATCTTCTTATGTGTTAAATTTGAATGTGGGTAACATTTCAGGGGTTGAGTATTCTGGATATCCATTGCATAGAACTGATCGAAGATGTGTACCACTCTTCTGGTGAGGAGGTAAAAATCAGCAGCTCTTCTGCCAGAAAGAGGCTACTTGGCACTTTATTGAAGGAAATTAAGGTATAAATTAGTTTAGTAGTTTTTATGACCTCATTGATTTACCTGTACATGAACATAAATAGTTACATTAATTCTATTCCATGAAAACAGTTACCTGGTTTAATATGGGGCCAGTTTTGCCGATGTCTGCTAAAGGGAGGCGGTGGTTGGGTGGGAGCCTCCTGTGCTGTGTTGCTAAATGAGCTAAAGGGAATCAGGAAGCAGATTTGTTATGCTGTCCTATTTTTTGTCCTGTAAATGTATTGTGTTGGTTTGGTTGGTTTCCTCCACCAATTGGGGTGACTCTCCCTCATGTGAGGGAAAATAATAACCTTAAGTACGACATAAAACCCCAAATCAAACAAACAAATAAATAAACATGCAAAAGGGACAGGTAAAATTACTGCCTTATCAGAACAAAAAGGCTAACTGTCACTTTTCCTTTTATTTTTACACTATTCTCCTGATGATGACTTAATTAAATTAGAAATTGATAATGTCAACATGGATCTTTTTGGAGCTTCTTTATTGCTCTATTATGTGTTTATTTCTTGAAAACTATTTTTTAGCCCAGCTTTTCCATAGCATCTAAACCATATCGGATTGGATTGACTGGAGGTATAGCAAGTGGAAAATCATCAATATGTAAAAGATTAGAGAAGCTTGGTGCAGCCATTGTTGACTGTGACAAACTTGGTAAGATAAGTTATAAATCTTAACAAGGTTAATTCTTCCTTTGTATGCTTTCTATTTGAATGAACTTTTCCAATTAACGTACTTAGTTTTTTATAAAAATGAAACGGCGCTCAAGATAAAAGACAGAAATGACCTTCAAGACACTGTTTTCCTCATGTATTTTGCATTTCCTAGGATTTCAGAAAGCCTACCAACTGATGAAAGTTAAGGTTGTGAACAAAATGTAGTCTGTAGAAGTTATGTAGTATGTCATGATGAGTAAGTGTTCTGCTTAACTGATTGTTTGACAGGCCACAAGGTGTATCTGAAAGGGACATCTACATATCAACGGATGTGTGAACAGTTTGGATCAGGAATTATTGGTGATGATGGAGAAATTAATCGCAAAGTTCTTGGAGGAATTGTTTTCTCTGATAAGGTATTGAAAAGATGAATAAACACAGTAGCAGAAAGTATAAATAGTATCAGAACAAATGTAAAGGGGACATAACTCTAAGGAGCCACATATTAAAGGGGCGCTACTCATCCTAAAACTAAAAAGGTTGCCTAGAGTAAAATCAATATCAAACAGAACAAGTTTGGTTGATATGAATACTCTAGGTTTTTTCATTTTATTCCCAAATTAGATTCTTTGGGCCCTCTGGCTATAAAGGGCAGTATGTTTTCGGATTATAAATAAACATGTCATGCTGTCACATGCTGTCATACTTGGCATTGGAGGAACATTATCTTTCCAACAGCAAAAACACTAAAGTGACTACAGATTTTTAGTTGTGTTAACAGTTGCTGTCTACTGATGGAAAGCATGAGCAAATCACAAATCAATCAATAAATTGTTTAGAGTGAAGGATGGTCATATAAGTATATGCAGTATTTTTTGGTTTTCTTAGTTTCATATCTTACTGCATGTACCTTCCTTGAACTTTTTACATGTACACACCATTGAAAGAGAGAGGTGAAATGATCTTCTGTACGCATAACATCCAATCAATCAATCAATACTTTGCTTTACTCTTTTTCTGCCTTCAATCATACAACCTCCTGTGCCCTGGTGCTAAAGGCATCAGGAAGCCAATTTGTTGTGGTAGTTTACCATAAACTACCCTAAATGCTCAACAAATTTGACCTCTATGGACACCTGTTTCAAGTCATTTATTGAAGGTATTAATGTGAGATTGGAACTAAAACTTATATTTTCTTGTAGCTTAAAGTGTGAACTTCTTAAAAATGTCAACAGTGTGTTTCTTCACTTCTTAAACTTTGCATAAAATGTAGTTTTATAAGTGGTAAATGGGGTCGAATTTGTTGAGCATTTAGGGTATGTGGAAATTATGTTGTCTTGTGCCTTTGTCGCTGGTTTCCTTCAACCGTTATTGGCCTTGCACACATTCACGAGTGAAATAACCTTAAGTAGGAGATAACACCAGCAATAGTTGTTATCGTTGCTCTTACTGATCAAATACTAAATTACTCCTGATGTTTCAGAATGCACTGCTAAAGTTGAATGAGATTGTTTGGCCAGAAATTGTGAAACTTGCAGAAGAACAGATTACGGTTCTTGCTCATTGTAAGTTATGTTTGATGTGTTTTTAAAGTAACATATGCAGTCAAAAGTTCTGAATTTTTAACTATCACAGAATCTCATGAAAAATTTATATTTTTCTCAAGAAGTACAAGTTAGAGGCTTTCCAATAATTCCAACATCAAATTTGTAGGTTTTATAATAACTAAAAAACGAAAATCTGAAAATTCTGAAGTTTTAATTGGAAATGTGTCAATCTGCTGTCACAGCTCAGACACTCTTTGATGTACCGACGGCACTCATTATCAACCGTGTTAGCCACACCCTTTACAAGGTTAAAAATGTTGGCCCGTTACAAACAAGGTCATTCACCGCGGCTGGATCAAAGTCATTATGAGCAAATATGACCAGCCCTCTTTCCATTAAATTTGAATAACAGCTAGATTTTTCCGGGTCCGTACAAGCTTTGTACCCAGTGAATAATTATTTTTTTAACGTGACTGTTTAAATTTTTGAACGAACATCAAATCTTGTAAAAATTAAGGCAAACTGAATTAGTTGAAAAGTCCTTATTTTGGGTGCGTATGTGACTTTAACATATAAAGGTTCTTATAAATATAACAACTTCTGGAGTTCTGGTTATTCACAGTGAAAGATTTTGACATAGATACTAATGTAGTTATCAAGCATTATGTAGTTATCAAGCATTATGTTTGTATCCATGTCGAAACATCTCACTATAATTAAGGAGAAGTTCTTACCCATATATACACCTTATATGTTATGCAGTATGGCCAACCTCTATTAGATACTAGCTACATCTAGTACTATATACAGAATGAGTTGGCACAATGCCAAGTGTCCTCAAATTCCCAATAGACGACAACTTTGCTCTTGTGACGTGCGTCTTAGCGTGTCAGGACGCATCCAATATGATAGGGGGTAATGGCTTGCTTGTTTACTTTTCTTGGGACACACGGTGAAAGAGACAAAATGTACTAAAATAAAAAAAAGCTTGAAGAGTCCACAGTGAAACAGATAATGATTTCAAAAATTATAATGAGATATAAAAAAAGCAATATCGGACAACCTAATAATTTATCAAAATTAAAAAAACAAAATACTGAAACGAATAATTGAGTATCAATAACGCCTACAGTCCTGTAAAAATAATACAATTAAACTTGTACAAATCTAGGTATCCACGCAAATTAATTGATTCACCTTACCTTAGTCACCTTTGTCTATTGTAAATTTTAGGACAGTAGAGGTGGACGTGTTTCTACATTTAGAGCTCAGACTTACGCCTTTGTCTTAAAGAAAACTTGTCCACCTCAACTGTCCTAAAATTTGCAATAGACGACAGTCGCTTGAACATTTTGTCTTAACTCAAACAATTTATTTATTAGCGTCTTTAAATGAAATTTAAAAGTTGAAAAGCAAATAAGGCATGAGACTGTATAGACAACAGCTTCTCAATTTATTTATCGCAAAGTTTTAATGTCAATACTGACATCTGTCCTAAAATTTGCAATAGACGACAGTCGCTTGAACATTTTGTCTTAACTCAAACAATTTATTTATTAGCGTCTTTAAATGAAATTTAAAAGTTGAAAAGCAAATAAGGCATGAGACTGTATAGACAACAGCTTCTCAATTTATCGCAAAGTTTTAATGTCAATACTGACATCGTTCTCAAGTTATTTATTACCGTGATTTTATGTACCAACCTTGCTTTAATACATAACTCCAGTTTTGCTAACCAAATATCAGAAATAAATATGCTATAGCTTTATTTTATTTAATAAGTTGTTATTCTCGTTACATGTGACAGCTGGTAAGAGTGTGGTTGTCTTAGATGCTGCTGTGTTGTTAGAGGCGGGATGGGACCAGATTGTCCATGAGGTCTGGTCTGCCATAATACCAACCACCGAGGTCAGTATCCATCCAGCGTTAGTATCAATCACAGATAAAGATCTTTATTATTTGTGATGGTTTGATTGGTCAATTTGCAAGGGGGTAAAAACCCATAAACCCTGTAAGATTTTTCAACTTACGGGTAATAAAAAACAAACATGGCCGCCTGCACTTCAAATTTTGTTTTGTAAATTTAATAAAATGGACCGTAAAAATTTGACAATTTGTTGTCCCGGACAAAGTTTTAATATATCGATATATATTAAAATATCGGAAACATCAGACTTGACAGACTTGTTTTGTGCAAAGGCATTGACTGTTTTCGATGTCCATGGAATCCAACAACATTGTCATGGTAGCAACAGTGGTCAGGGGATCACTGATCAAGACAAAACAGTTACACTGGTGAGGACACATTCAAAATTAACTCAGACAAGAAGGCTTGACGGAGAATAAACTTTGCCTGTGGCTCAGGGTGTACGAGCTTCAAGACGGTCACCCTGCGAAAAATGTCAATAATTAATATTATTCACAAAAATAACGTTATCTCTTGTATAGATTCCAAAGCCTAGTTGTCATAAATTCCAATGGGGATAATTTGTACAGCAGTTTGGCAACAAGGGCACAATGGTGGTTGGTGCTCTTTGAGCTAAGGGGCATCACAAAGATGATCTGTTGTGGGGTTCTGTTTTTGTCCTGTAAATGTATTGTGGCGTCACATAGGTGAAATAATCTTAAAAAGGGCATACAACCCCAATCAAGCAAACGAGGATACTATAGCTGTTTTGAACATACAATATCTCTAAGTCTTACATGTATGCAGGGGTCATTTATATGTTCGTTTATTAAAATCTGTAAACAAAGGGCACATAGACAACCATAGTTTTTATGCATAATAAATTCCATATGTCTAGACCGTTAGGGGCCCTTATTCTGACAAAGAACATTAAACTCTTTGACTGTTTGCTAGATTTTCAAACGTTGTCATGTTTGTGTGATCTAGATTTTTGCCCAGGTCTGATTGTAATATCATAGCTGTTTAGTAGGGACGTATAACAAAAATATTCAGTATTGAATCTGACTTTCACAATTGTTCAATGTCCCAAAAGCTAAAGTTGAGGACTCCAGGAAAACCATGCATTAAATTTTATACTACCATAGTTCTAGTGAAATCCCATATCTTCGAGAGAATTTTTTTAAATTAATGTATACATGTGCCTTATGTAGGATTTGGAGGTAAATTCCAGACCTATTTTGATGTGTTTCGTGTTAAATTTACAAGTCATCCAGGGGTGAAGGTGAGTTGTATGATTTTAAATTTTGTCTGAACACAGGCTGTGAAGAGGATTCAAGATCGTAACAAACTGTCTGAGAGTGAGGCTTTGAAGAGGATCAATTCACAAATGACCTCTGAAGAGAGAGTTCAAAGGTCAAATGTCATCCTATCTACTTTATGGGAATATGAAGTCACACAGAAACAGGTAACACAAATCTCATATTTAATTTTTCTGAAAACGGCACTGGTGGGGAAGAATTTCTAAATTTACTGTCATCCTCTGATTGTCTGCGTGGCTATAGTTTAGTTATCAGACATGTAGCTTGGTGCCTGGCTTTGAGACTTTGATTTAAGGACTACAGGTACCACAGTGTTACTCTTATTAGTATTAAGTTGTTTATGCGAGTCATTTTTCATGTCGTACTCAAGGGTATTTCCCTTATATGATGACTTATGTAATATAAGTTGATGGTGGAAACCAAAAATACATCTTGTAAAACCACCTGGCTACTTCTGCAGCCACTGGAAAACTTCCCTTATATACCCTCGGTTAACATGGGGGTTCGAATCTAGTCTGGGTAGAGTTAAAGGGACTCAGCAGTCCAATGCTAAGTCAGCTGAGCCACAGAACGGCCAATCTAAATAATAGAAATGCTGACTTTGTTTACAACACTATTCATAAAGGAATGATTTTATCGAGGTCTAACTAACAGCATCATATGATACATGTAAGAGATTTATATTTCAGACTGAAATAATTCAATGATCAAGAGAAAACAATAAACTTACCTAATTACATGAAGGTGACCAATGGCTGTTACATGCATATTTTAGGCATTCATTGCTCTGTAATTTTGCTACTAAATGTTATTCATTTAGTTGGGTTTTTTTTTTCAATTTTATTTTTAGGTTGAAAAAGCATGGGCACTTTTACAAGAACGTCTTCCAACGGATAAATCTCATCTTTAGGAGGATTAATCTTTCCGGCAAACTTAATTCCAGCTATATTCAAGAATGTTATGAAGAAAAACGATTGTAAACTAACGCCTACTTAACTTTATATCAAAAAGTTAGTTATTGATATTCATGTTAGACAAACACAATAGGATTGATATACTAGTAATATATAGTTTTCAGAAACTAGGTACTGTTCAACAGACTTGCGCCTGTCTGTCTGTCTATATAAATGACGATTGACCAAAGATACAAACGTCAGTGTTCATACAAGCTGACTCTAATATGTTTTTCACAGAACTTAGCTTTTTATATTTACATTGAACAGGATATAATAAGCTGTTCTATCCATGTTATGTACATGTAATAAGAAATCCAGAATTTGTAAATTAAAGGCCCCAAATGAGTAGAGGAGCTTACGTACATGTGCTGTTATATACTTTGCTGTATTGTTTTTTTTTCTAAGCCATAACATGTAATCTAATATACTGGAATGTTTACACTTTTCCCATTAAACATCGACTAAAATATTGGGTGTTCTGTACAGGATCAGTTAATAAGAATCAGTTGATTGTGAAATGGGATTTTCACTGCATTGTGTATCAGAAATCTGAATATAACAACACTTTGTGTATCACAAGTCTGAGTATTACAACCCTTTGTGTATCAGAAATCTGAGTATTACAACCCATTGTGTATCAGAAGTCTGAGTATTACAACGGTTTGTGTGTCAGTAATCTGAGTATAACAACGGTTTGTGTGTCAGTAGTCTGAGTATTACAACTCTTTGTGTGTCAGAAGTCTGAGTATTACAACCCATTGTGTATCAGAAGTCTGAGTATAAGAACCCTTTCTGTGTCAGAAGTCTGAGTATTTCAACCCTTTGTGTATCAGAAGCCTGAGTATTACAACCCTTTGTGTATCAGTAATCTGAGTATTACAACGGTTTGTGTGTCAGTAATCTGAGTATTACAACGGTTTGTGTGTCAGTAGTCTGAGTATTACAACTCTTTGTGTGTCAGAAGTCTGAGTATTACAACTCTTTGTGTGTCAGAAGTCTGAATATTACAAACCTTTGTGTGTCAGAAGTCTGAGTATAAGAACCCTTTGTGTGTCAGAAGTCTGAGTATAAGAACCCTTTCTGTGTCAGAAGTCTGAGTATAAGAACCCTTTCTGTGTCAGAATTCTGAGTATAAGAATCCTTTCTGTGTCAGTAATCTGAGTATTACAACGGTTTGTGTGTCAGTAGTCTGAGTATTACAACTCTTTGTGTGTCAGAAGTCTGAGTACCGGTATTACAAACCTGTGTGTGTCAGAAGTCTGACTATTACAACACTTTGCGTTTTAGAAATATGAGTATTACAACCTTTTGCGTAAATGTTCAGAACTGAATTAAAATGGTTGTGGCTATACTTGATGATGAGGATAGCCTTTCCCTTAAGCCTGGGAATACATGGGTTCTTCTATGTACCAAGTTGTATTAGCTGTCTTATTGTTCACTAGTTCAGCTTATCTACTGAATTAAAATGTGTAATTTCAAGTTCTTTCACTTAGAAATTAAGTACCGTAATTTTAATTTTTTTAAATTTAATAAAATTGAACTCTCTCAGACTGAGTTTAAAATGACTAACTAGCTCATTGGTAACATTAAAAAAAGGAAATTATAAAGGGAAAGGAGCAAAAAGTTTTAATCAGACTACCAATTTTAAAAACACCTTGAATCTTTTTGGAAGATGTTGTTGCAGATGTAATTTCAAATGTAAAGTTAGATTTGAACAAAACAAAGAATTGAACAGATTGGACAACATGTCAAGAGAAAGACGGTATGTTCAAGTTTATGCCTAGAGAAAGATGTTCAAGTTTATGCCTAGAGGAAGACGGTATGTTCAAGTTTATGCCTAGAGAAAGATGTTCAAGTTTATGCCTAGAGAAAGATGTTCAAGTTTATGCCTAGAGAAAGACGGTATGTTCAAGTTTATGCCTAGAGAAAGATGTTCAAGTTTATGCCTAGAGAAAGATGTTCAAGTTAATGCCTAGAGAAAGATGTTCAAGTTTATGCCTAGAGAAAGACGGTATGTTCAAGTTTATGCCTAGAGAAAGACGGTATGTTCAAGTTTATGCCTAGAGAAAGATGTTCAAGTTTATGCCTAG
>JAVFBZ010157904.1:0-18185 GCA_032466195.1 Katharina tunicata | reverse complement strand
AAAAAGGCGCTGTGGTAGGCTTGTGTAAATTGATCAAAGTCTCCTTTTTTTACATATGTTAGTATGAATTATTTTTAGCTATTAGTTTATACAAGCAGATTTATCAGTACACCATGCCTTTGTCTTTGATAAATATGCATTCTAAATAGACCCATCATTGAGCAAGAGGTTAGCCTAATCGGCAAATACACATGTCTGGCTGTGATCCCCAGCCACCTGTGAGCCTTCCGATAATCCTGTTACCACTCGCTAATTGCCGTAATCGATTCTTTGTCTGTTAATTACTTAAATAAACACTGGAAAAGCAGAATCATGCGATATAGTTGGGAAAAAATCGGACGTACTTATCATGATATTCGATAATGCTTTAAGCACCTCTATTTCACCTATATTGATTCTTGAGCTTGAAATGCAGAATGGTGGAAATTGTTTGAAATTTATAGTTAATTCTTAGGATAATTTCAACGGGTACAATCCAGACTTTCTTGCTGTCTATCTACTATTTCAACTATCTACTATTTCAACTATCTACTATTTCAACTGTCTACTATGTCCTCTATATATCAGTTTTTAGCTTAAAATATTAAATAGTCTTGGACGGAGTGTTACTTCATATTAGTCTGACAAAATTTAAGTTGCTCCTGTCCAAAAATGTAAAAAAATTAAATGTGGCTATTTGTGATATTAACCTGTTTTTCTAGTGTGAAAGTGTTTGTGAGAAGAAGAGTTCCAAACTTCATGTACCTGTGTGTTCCTCAACCCGACGTGAAGATCCTAATTCTAACACAACAGTCTCATCAGCACAAACCTGTGGGCGGGGCAGGGCGTTAGGGAGAGGGGTTGGGCAGCTCATACTGGGTAGTCGGTCCAGTGATGCGGGGTATTCCTCAGGCCCAGATGGCTGTGATAGCTGTAGTCTCCACAGCTCTAATGACAGTTCAGAAGTCACTACCTGCTCGGAAGATGCTTGTAATCACGATGATGGTGAGTCAATTTGTTGCCTGTTGCAAGCTGTTCAATGTAGGATAATACCTTTGAAACTTACCTGCCCATTGGCTTATTCTTTTCAGTATTAACCGTTTTATGTTTTCAAACTTTTGGCCTGTTGGCATTTGTAAGCCAACAGGCATTGTTTGTGACTGCAATTACTGCAGTGGAAAATGAGTTTTGGTAGCTAATAAGTAACGGAATTACATCCCCTTGATAACATATTTATTATGTTATTTTGTCTTATTTGTTTGTAAGTATTTACCCTATCGTGTTGAACTTCACTGGTAGATTAGTTATGCATAATAATTCTACAATGTTATGTTAATTTCTTTGTCTGTACTTTTGTCTGTCTGTACACACTTTCTGTACATCTGTCCGTTACCACAATAACTCACAAGCGAGTTGTCCTCTTATTTCTTTGGAAGTATTTACCCAATCGTTTTTAGCTTCTCCGGTAGATTTGCATTACATTTCTGCACTGTTATGTTTATTTCTCTGTCTGTACACAATTTCTGTCCACCTGAATGTGGAATAATACTTTAATATGAAACTTCATACATATCTTTATTTGGTGATCGATCAAAAGCATTTTGAAAAATGAGCTACTGCAGCTAATAATTAACAGAGTTACGTCCCCTTGATCAAATAGTTCTATATTATGCCTCGTGTTTCTTTGTAGGTATTTTACCCTATTGATTTCAACTTTCACTGGTACATGTAGATTAGTTATGGGATTATACTTCTCCATTATTATGTTTATTTCTCTTTTCGTCTATCTGCTTGCCTGTGCACACCAAATTTAAATTGTCCTCCAGTTAGATTTATGTCCCATTCTAAGGATCTTTTTGTACAACAAAAGATTATGTTTTTTGTTGATTTTATACTAATTTAATATGTAAACTTAACATTTTTCTGAAAATTCTGGAAATTGAATATGTCTGTTATCTGCTTTGCTAGGTGAAGAAGACAGTTCATGTAGCCGAGAGAGTTTGGTGTCTGTGTGTAAAACCTGTTCTACAAATGCCCATAAATCACCATCCACTCATAGAAGAAGTGCTACAGCCAGAAATGGAAAGGTGGGAGTTATACTGCTTCTGTAAACAATAAGCTGCTGAATGGTAAACTCATCAGTACGGGTATTAGTTCATTATTCACAGATAGAGCTGAAATGGTTAGCATCTTTCACTAACCGGTTAACCGATTGGACTATCCGCCCTATTAAAGGGCAGTATGTTTCGAGCTATGAATGTACTTAGCACTGGAGGAACGTTATCTTTCCAATGGAGCTAATACGGAAGTGATTTCACATTATTTGGTTGTGTTACTGTCACTACTTACTGTTGGAATACACCTCTGTCATATAAGTGGAATACTCTTCACCTTGGGCACGGCGTAAAACACCAATCAATCATAGAATATTTTAGAGATATATTATTGTGGGGCTCAGCTTCTGGTTGATGTATCAAATCATATTTTGTGTTTTTTATTTAAAATTCTACATTTGAATCCCCGGAAACTCTGCAATGTAAATTGAAACCAAGGAAAGTACTCAAGACTTTAATATCCAACTGATAAATATCAAACATTCAAAATCCTTTTTAGAGCACTATCATTGTTACTATCCGGTTCCAATCAAATAGGTAAATGGGACAATGCTCTCATAATTGATATCTTCGCTGCCATGTGTTCTACAGGATATTTTGGCCTCGTTTAGAGCAAGCATGTTTAAGGATTATGAAATCTTATTGAAGATTGGCAAGTCTCTGCAATCGTGTACCAGTCAGCTAAACTGTTAAATAAAGTGGTAGTGATTACCATTCTCTTTCTGAAAGGCGAAGAGATGTTTATAAGTATCTGTACTTGTTGGTGTTTGTAGAATGCAGAAAGTCCGTCCCCTGAAGAGTGTAATGGTTTATCTCCTTGTCCTCCCTCGAATCAACTTTCACTACAAGACATGTTAGAGGTAAGTGTTATTATTAAAGGTCTGCACTCGCAACTAATTACTAATATCAATGTTTATTTTCAAATGTCAAAGATTAATGTAGCAGGTGCTTGGAGCCTCCTGTGCCTTAGTGATCTCTCAGCCAAGGAGTATCAGGAAGCTGATTTTTGACGTTGTACTGTGATGTCAATTTGGATGGTTTCTTTTTACCCATTCGACTGGCATGCTGTCATACAAGATAAAGAACCTTAAGTGTGGTGTAAAACCACAATCAAACAAACAAACAAACAGAGATTCATGAACTGTTTTGTGAGGGCTGGAGCGACATACACAAAATATTCTGCTACAAACGACCTAGAATTGACTCTTCCGAGTTCATTTTAGTATTAAAATTTTGTATTTTTTTAACAACATTAAGAGATGATGGCCCTTTGTCCAGTAAATGCATGAAGCCAAGTTCTACCGCAATCGTCAATTACTTGGTTTTGACTTGCCCAGTAAGAGCTATTAGATCTGTCTTTCTTAGAATGACCGTGAGTTGTGGGTTTTAGAAAAACCAAAATAATTTGAACAAAATACATAGTTTCATCAGCCTATCCTGTTTAATGGGTCCCATTGCCTTACATGGTCCCATTAAAAATAAATAAATTGTATAATCTTGCAAGCCAAATAACATTAACAATTTCCTAACCAATTATAAGTTTGCTCTTTGTTATTGCCACAGGCCACTGGACCAAATGTTTGGATCAAGTCCTGAGATTAAAAACTGTCTTTAAAGCTTATTGTTATTATATGTTTCACTGTTTCAGCGCTCGTGTTCCTCAGAAGATGACAATGTTATCTCAGAAGAGGATATCCAGACATTTAAAGCCAATAAGAAACAGTTACTTCGCCAGCGCCAAGAGCTACGAGATACACTGAGGCAGAGGTTTGACATTATGCAGCAGCGGAGTGCAGACAGCCAACCCTCCCCGGGGCACAACCTTGACCTGGACAAGTTGGCACAACAGCTACTTAGTCTGTGATGTCAGGTTCATCTACTCAGATAAACACATTTAAAGATGCATGATCGTTTTCTGGTTCACATATAAAAACACTGGAGTACTAACACATGTTTTCATTAGTAAGACGAGTAAGCCATATCCCTTATAGAAGGTGATATTTATTTTATTAGAAGACTCTCAGGCTGTACAGCAGTATACAAGAGCATGTCTCAGGCTGTACAGCAGTATATAAGAGCATATCTCAGGCTGTACAGCAGTATACAAGAGCATATCTCAGGCTGTACAGCAGTATACAAGAGCATATCCACATCTCGGGAGGAATACTCTTTTTCAAACTGCGGTTAAAACTTCACATTTTTCAAGTTGCATTAGCGTCGCTGTTGTTGTATACAACTGTCGTATTAGTAATACAGTCTGACTTACATGTAAGCACCTATAAACTGGTCAGTCTGATCTTATACATTTACATCTGCGGACTACTGATAAGTACTAGGTTGAATTAGCCATTGCATTAGTCTGTCATTGTCAACAATCTGCTGGCTTGGAGGCTACAATGGTTTCTACCTGTCTGCGTTTAGTGTTCTCTTCATTTATTACAAACTCTGGATCAAGGCAGTGTGTGTTTAAACTCATTATTTCAGAAGTATCTGGTACAAATTTGAACATCTCTGTGCATTTAGATGTTGGTGTATTGGGGTGCATTTATATTGTGTTCCTTTGAATAATTGGAAGTGCACCACCCTCAGATAAGTGAAATAGTCTTGAGCAGATCGACCAAGCATACATTATTTTTAAAGGGAGAACATCTATTTGAATACATATTTGGATGTGCATTTTCAGTTTTCATAAAACTGTTGAAAGTGCACCATCTCTCTGTATTTATATATTGGTGTATGGTGGTGGATTTATGTAGTGTTCCTATAAACTGCTGGAAGGCCACCACCCCCATATAAGTGAAATAGCCTGGATCAGGTAGACCAAGGATACGTGAAAACGCACACACACACTTCAGGTAAATTGTATAGATTCCGACAAATATAGAATTATGTTTCTATGAAGACACAGGGCGCGGATTTTGTGCTTTAAGGCGTGTAACATTAATAACATTTTCTTTTAAAGGCACATATAAATTGAAGCGTGAGCATCAGATGTACATGTACAAAAGGCACTTAATACACCACCATTTCTCAACCGTAAAGTCTTAAGTAACATTTAATAAGAACAGCTTGAAATATGCTTCAAAGGTAACTCTCTTATACAGGGGTAAACACATTTATGAACCAGATTAATATCCTATCTGTTTGGAAAAATATGATGATGTAGTTGCAAAATAGTGCTTGTAGTCAAACAGCGTTTCCAAATTAAGATATCTTCTGTTTGGAAAGATTTTGAGTTGATTTGGTATAATTGAGAATCATGTTTTAACACAGATCGTCCCCACCCTTATTAGTTGCCAAGTATGTCCTGTCCCATACAGCATCAACGTGTTATTTAACTCAAGGGTGATCAATAAAAGTCAAAGCAGAATCTTACATATGTTGTAATGTGCAGACACACCTATTCTTCGTGTTAAAATCTCACATAGGCTTATAATTTTGATATCCAGCAAGCACAACTACGCCTTATCCAATGCGCTTTGAAAGTGTCAAAAGTGTCACTTAATAAAGAATAAATGTCCATGTCCCTGCCAGGTCTGCTCATGTCCGGAGTAAATATAGGGTAGCGCAAGTTTCAGTTAGTCCAACACTACACATCACACAATAATAAGTGGAATGTGGGCTTTTTATTCAAACTAAAACCACTAAGGATGAAATTACACAGTCCGGGAAAAACATCAACCACAGCTCCATTTCTGTTTTTAACACATTAGTATGGTGCAGGGAAACAATAGTAGTAGTTCATTGAGGATTTAAGGGCTACCGTTGTCATGTGATTATTTATAGAAGGGATGTGTCGGATTTTTTTTTATTCTTTGAACAGCAATTTGACCGTCACCCTTTCTTTGCTACACGGATGCCACTTTATTTTCTAAATTAAAATACAAAGTTGTGTGAAAAACACTGAACCGTATATTCTTAAATGAAAACCAAATTAACTTTCCACACGAATTACTAATTTTGTTTATGTTATTGTTTTTAATTATTTTTAATTATCCAATTGAATTATTTGGAAACGTGTTGGTTGCATTGTGATTTACGAGGTTAGGGAATCACGTGATCTTCCCGAGCACGTGACAGTCATGTGATACGGTTCATTTCTTACTGCTCAGATTTAGGTTCTTTATTTCACTTGAGATCATGACAATTAACATGTTATAATTGAAAGTGTCTATTTATATGCTGAGAATTTATTAAAAGATCTTGTGATAATTAATTCTGTTCTTTGACTTGTGTCTTGAAAACCCTTTTTGTTTCATTTATGATAGCTTGTTGAATAAAAGTAAGCGTTCCATCGTCGTCAGCGTAAATTATAAAGTTTGAAAACGTCCCAAAACATCCCCTGACGCTCCATCGTCACTCATTTGTTACTTTAATTGCGGGCGAAAAACCAAATAAATCCGATAAACTACCGCATATATATATTGCAAGGTCTTCTGTTAACCGAATACATGTTACAAAGACTTCACGCCACGCACGATCTGTTGACACTAAAACTGTGCATGTGGCGTACCGAACTGTGCACGGCGTACCGAACTGTGTGCACGTGTAACAACCTTGAGTACGGGATAAAAGTGAAGGCAAACAGATTCTCACTTTACGAGACTTGTTCAAGGCGTGCCTCGTGGAAAGTAGGATGTGTATCTAAAGTTGTAAGGTACATTTAGCTCGCATTACAACAGTAACTCATTTTGTTAAAGGGTATGCTCTTCTACAGATTACAACCCGTACTCAAGGTTATTTCACGTTGGGCGTTGAACCGGTGAATAAAACAATCCTTATGATTTGCCAAGTCCGCCATAAGTCAATAGTTTATTACGCCAGTATTTAAAATTGACGAGGTACTAAATCAGCCAATCAAATCGTCGTATTGTAAACCATCAGTCTTTAATTCAATATTCCATATTAGAATCTCATCGCACATCAATTTATCTAATCTAACGTGGCCTTGGTTATAATTCACGCGCCAGGAAAAAAGGGTTCATGTAAGTCATTGCAACTGACGTGTGATAAAATTGTTTGACGTGTAAGAAAACTATTCTTCGCGTAAGAAAGTGCACTGGAAACGTAATAAAGTCGACCGGAAACGTCTCCTTTTTAACCATCCAATCACAGGGTTGGAAATAAGTTGTTTTTTGTGTGTAGAAAAATGCTTATTCCCAGTCCTTTGATTGGCAGGTTAAGAGCGAGACGTTTCTGGTGAACATAAACACGTGTCCTTTGCTCTTTGTTTGTTACGTGTTGAATAGTTTTCTTACACGTCAATCTATTTGATCACACGTCAATGGCAATGACTAACGTTAAACTTTTTTTTAACGCGTGAATTATGACCTAGACCAGATAAGATTAGATGAATTGACGTGTGGTAGAGATTCTTATGGGGAATAATCAATTTTAAAGATGTTTTTGAGACCAATTGAGCTAATTTGTAAACCCTTTTAAACAAGACTGACCCGTGTGTAATTTCCTAAAAAGTTATCCTTTATTGATTTAATACTGAAACACTATCATCAGGATATAAATCTAGCGGATACTTTTCATAATTAAATATTTCAAAATCAGTGATGAAAGTTTTAATGATCCTTTGCTTGACTTCAAGGGATACAGTTTGATAAGCTTTTGACATATATAAACCTCTTTGTTTTTGAGATTCTTCGCGGTTCAGTCTGTATTTCTTGTAAACTTGAAGCACATATTCTCTGAACATTTCTTTAGTTTCTGCACTAGTGCCTATGTGGGTCAAAATATCATTTGGTAGAGGCAAGGATGGTGGCAGGTATCCTTGTACTTTGAATGTAAACCACAGTTTGTTCATGATATCTATTTTAGTCACACAGCGTTTAAAACTCGCAACTGCAAACCAAGATGTATTAACGGCCTGGTTTATTGAATTCTCTGCACCTAATTTATTAGAACGCAGATATTGCACAGTTTCACTTAAACCCATGACTTTGTCGAAAACGGTGTCTCTGTCGGCTGTAAATGTTTCTATTTTCCCAATGAAGTCGTAATCCATTTGACAAGGTTGGCAAATCATAGAGACTGGAATCCAGTGGTCGTCTATACCGTATTTAATGACGCCTGGATCACTGTTCACTTCAACAACGTGACGCAAGAATTCTTCAAACGTGACGTCATGACCACACTCTTGTGATCGCGGGTCGCCATTACGTCGCTGACTTTTCACGATCGCTATACCAACAGGCTTCCAGAAACTGGGGAGCATCAGCTTATCCACGTACGCGGAGAAGAGACGCGCGTATGGATCCCGTGTAAACATGACACGGGTAGCAGAGTTCAAGAAGGCGAATACATATGAGAACGGGCGAATATTAGCCATCCAAGGAAGTCTAACTGTGTGAATATAACCCTTCCTCATGTGAATAATCTCGTCACCAAGCTCCACTTGACTTAAGCCTGGTTTGCCTATCAGGTGAAACACGGTCTTCCACATTGTACTGGCTACCTTCGGGACGTAACAGAAAACCATGTTTGTGTCCGCGTGGAAGAGGAGGTGTTCCCTGACGTCTCGATAGAATGTCACGTTATCACTCTCCTCACATATATTATTAGCGTGATGTTTTCTGTCTTCTATCGCCCGGGAGAACTCGAGGGAGGAGAAGTCCTGGTCCGCCGTAGTCGTCTGAGGGACGATAACCTACAAAGAACAACATTTTACGGCTTAATTTATCCCGATATCTTTTTTTTTTAACGTAGAGATTGGTTCAACGGATCCAATAGTATATATCGTTTTTCGAATAGGCCCTATATCTATTATGATTAAGGTATGAGTAGCCATTCACTTAATTAGATTAATAGTGTTTGGCCTTGTTTTTTTGCCACAAAGAACGTAATTTTTGTTTTGGCAATTTCGAAACAGAATGATGACGAGAGTTCGATTTCGAATGGCCGATGGTTGGGCGCGAGCTTGCTGTGCCCTATGGGCTATGGAACATCAATGACAACAATGCCGTCTTTGTTGTCAGTGTGGTTGAGGATTGTATCGTTCACCTATTTGGCTGGCACGTCATCATATTGGTGAAATAACATTCACGAAATCATACAAATAATCAATTAATATTCTTATTTGGAACCAATAACTTTTCTAAGAAACTCGCTAACTAAAACAATTCGCTAACAATTTATACATGATAAATAATAAGACAAAACTTTCCAACTTCTTCATTTATTGGCGCAACGTTTCATTTATTTATATTTACGATGTCAGAATAGACATTGAAACGTTGCGACAATAAGCGAAGAAGTTGGAATCCATAAAGGTTTGTCATATAATTTATCAGTACCTCAACTTATAAATGCCCATAAAGCAAGTTAATACACGGTGGGACTAAATTCACTTACCAGATGTCCTTTTCCATCTTCATTCGGAAAGCATTCGTCTGAAACAATACAACAGAAGCAAGTTAAATACTAAATAAGAAATGAGTTTAGCTAAAATGAAAAGCTTATTATTGTATATCGGTATAACTTTGGGGAATAACACTTTCTAACTTGTTTTGTCATATGGCATGTAGGCATTCGACGTTATGAACCAGTTTACCGAGCGAAATCCGGGGATAAGTTACTATACTTGTATTTCCTACTTCCAAGAATACATGTATAACGGTTGTAGGCTATACAAAATTGTTTATTGTTTATTTTCCGATGTTAGATCAACAGGAGTTCCAATTATAGATCATTGGAGGCTAATTTATGCCTGAAAAGACAACCCAAAATACATAAACGAGGCAAAGCAAGCTGAAAAACTATTTCCGTCTGATTTGACAGCCAGACTGATAGGTTCTAACCCCCATTTTTTACGCCAAATTTAGTTTCTGAAGTCTGGTGTCTTAGCATTCATGAAACGTACGCGAGTAATGCTTTAATCCACAAGGCGCATTATCGCGGCTTAACTTTTTGGCATACTTCTGAGTCTCTTGATCTGTCCGAAGCGAAAAAACGTTACATTTTTATACAATTTCAACTAGAAAAATACACAGCTTGTCTAGTGCCCGAGCCAACAATGTCAACATGCCTGATCTCGGTAAGCAAACTGAGGGATTTTCAACAACAAATAGACGGCCTTCTTTTGGCCAAAAGATTTAGCCTTAATTCTTGAAACCGTGGACATGAACCGTGGCAAGGCGCCCAAGCAGCCACGCTTGAAGGGTATCCTCCGACTTGTCATGACTTCGCTGACAGTATTTTAGGATAGGCTCGCCTTAATACTTGCATGTATTAACTTGCTCTTCTGCATAACTGTTGCCAGAAGTCTATTCCAGAAAAAGATTTCGACTTTTCTGAATCAAAAACTGCTCGATTATGAATTATCCATAACCACAAACAAACGATTACGATACTAAATTTATTATAAAGCTACATAACTGCTATCGGAAGTCAGACCGATGCGTAGTTAAGTTGTTTAAGCTCAGAAGTTGTTATGTATATCTAGAAAACAATATTTTTTTAGACCAAAAAGTTTTAATCTTTATCGGACCTTTATTGAATTTCATAAAAAAAAGATAATTCTAGCTAACTACTGGCCTGTTTTTTTTTTAAAGCAGAGATCATAAAAATCCATCAAGAAATGTCCAGTTTCAAAAAAGCATATATATTTATGTACTGGTGTAACGAAAAAGAAAGTTCGCTATATATTGATAGCATCACAGGTGTCTTCAACAAAAGAGAGTAACATTGTGAAAACAGATTACGCTGCAGATCCATTCAATAAAAACGATTTACGTACTTTTCGTGACTCCGTTTTGCATTCCAGACAAAACAAGTGTTCCAATAAGAATCGCACAGACAAACAGAAAAGGAAAGTACACGGTCTTAACTGCAAGACGTAACTTGGACATTCTGCACCGTGGGGGTTTCTCAGGAACAATTCCAAATCATTACCAGGGAAATGATAATCCAAGCCGGCATCTCAGCCCTGCTCCTACTCCACGTTACTTAACCCAAGTGTTAATCCGTGACGTGAGTTTAAGATAGAGCGTGAAGTAACGGTCCTCTTCTGAAATTGTGCGTTGATGAAAAAGAGTTGATCCCATGCTATTACTACGATGTTTGTGACGATGTGTGCTCATGAGAACTTGACAGTGTCTTCACTAGGGGACGGTGGACTCGGATTTTCTAAGGGGAAGTGACAGTTGTATCAGGCTGTGAAAACACGGTGAACAAAGCCAGCATAGTAAACACCCTAAAATTCGTCAACAGACAAACTAAAAGAGCAGCGCCCGTCTGATGCACTTTGATAGCCCTGCGGTCTGTGATTCACGGCAGCTCAAATTTGAAGATCTCCTGGGTAGGGCAAAGCGTGAAGGGTAGACAGACAAATGACAGTTTCTCCGTAAATTCCACACCAACTCTTCGCTCACACCTTTTCGTCACAGTTTAAACAGTTGAGTCTGACGCCGACTAGAACCCATTTCACAGCTACTGGATAAACGTTGGTTTTCAGCTCAATATACGGAAGTAAAGTGTGGTGTTATCAGTAAAAGTGCGAACTTTGAAAAATAAACCCGCAGAAATGAAATTTTATCACTCAGAGTAGACGCTCCAGCTCAGAGCTTTCTTTCTCTAATCCATTCTCGTCTTAGCACACCGTTTTAATTACAAATGTAAAGTCAAACCACACTGAACATTCTATGTGTCTTTGTTCTCGATGGGCTAGGGACACATTGCCCGCAGAAAAACAAACAAAATTGCATCACCACCTGCTATTTAAGGACAGTTGGCAAACTAAAGAAACGTGTTGTGGAGCCGCTGTCTCAATCTCAGCTCATACAAGATGTTATTCACACACTTTCCAGATCAATGCGACCGCCATTAAATATAACGAAATATTACTTTTCTTTTATAATATCGGTTATGGATTGCTCTACTGGATATATTCTGCAGTAAAATCCTGATGGAAAGCGTGGAAACTCCTTTTCGTATTGTTTCAAACTCACTCGTATCACACTATCTATATCTGTACAAAATAACCCAATATCGGTAGGAAAACTAATTTACTTCACTATCGGCTACAAACTCTTTTTCGTCTCAACCTTTAACGACTTTTGGCTGTGTGCCATGCGCGTTTTACTTCAGATATTATATTGACGTGAACCAGTGTATTTGTTGAAATTATATTTTAAACTGTTTATTCAAAATTAAACAGGTCGATATGTTGTGGAATCCAATTTGGATTGAGCAGATTTGGGCGTTCATATTTCCAATAATCAGGGGACTAAGTTCTCAAACAAAATACTTCGTCTAAGATGACTTTGGCATTTGTCTTCAATAAGTGAACTGCTCTCCCTTTTGTCCATCCAATTGTCGTGCGTGTTGTGCTATAAATAAACGAGCAAATTGTCTCTCAAAGAGCCGTATCCGCAAAGGATAGAAATGTTATCTATGATGTTCTGTATACACTGCCGGATAGGCATAGCAGGGTGAAGCCGAGGGGCCCAAAATCTAGGGGGCTCTGTCCAAGGTGTATACTATTTTTAACTGTGCCATGTGCCTTTGCTACACATGATTTTATGACAATGTCTTCATTGTCAGAAAATAGCAACTGCATGTTTACAAATGTATTTTTAATGATAGTCTACAAGTATGTTAGTGAAAACAATATATAAATCCATGGAATACTTTTTCAACCAAGCAATAATACGAATTTAACTAGTGGACAATGAGGTAAATCAGTTAATATGAAAAACAATAGAAGAAAATAGATGGAGGGGAATTACAAAACATGTAAAAGCATACGGATAGGCATATGACTCAACAGGAACACAATTGAGTTCAAATCTTCCGAGAAACGCTAAAGATAATAATTATAGAGCGCATGGTTTTGCAAACATATTATGGAATTCACCACATTTCAATTGATGGACGACTTTAGTTCTAAAGCCAGGATCTTCTTAGTGCATTTAATAAACATGAAGTAATGGCAAACGGCACAGGGTGTTGGACATAAGCAATTACGGTTTGCACACCGACCCGGTGTCAATTTTCATATAGAATTTAATCTTTGCGCAGTCGAATTTAGGCTGGGCTGATTTATGGTATCTTGGCAGGTAATGTTGTCATAACACCAGTTTGAGAAACCGTTTTGAGTAAGTAGGGGCCTACATATGGCGGAAATATAAGCTATTTCGTCGGAAAAGCAGATTTTCCACACTATATTCTTAAATAGTGTTTTAACTAAATTAACTTGGTGTATGCAAGAACAGGACCAGCCCATTTTGTATATAAAAATTACTTCGATTGGTTTGATTTAAGGTAGATTTTATATTTGGTATGGCATGCTTTGAAATAGTTCAATCATAGTTTAGTAATGTTCCTGCACTTCATTTCAGACTAATATCACTGGCCTAATTCGATATCTCTTCTAGCAGTAGCTTCTGTATTGATTTTGTTTGGTGAAGGTGGAGGAATGGGTGTGGTGTTATAAGTGGAATAGTCTCTCTTCATCTCTCTGCGGCTCTGTCTGTATATTTGTCATTGTCTTTAGCAAGCCGTTTTATAATTTTTCTCTTTATTTCACAAACGTAAAACAGAATTTTACAACTATAAAAAGATATTCGTATATGTAATTAAAGCATGTGTAAAATAAACTTTTAATTTCACTGTGTGGAATAAAAGTTATTCTTCATATATGAAAAAGAATTTTACATATGTAAAATAAACGTATTTCCTGGCTAATATGAATTTATTTTACATATGTACAAACGAGTTCCACTTTAATTTAATTGTACATTTGCAAAAATATTTTTACATATGTACAATATCTTTATTTGACACATGCATATTTCTTTTTAACATATGTTCAATTCTTACGAACGTGACCTTACTTTTTGCCGTTTGGATATTCTATATAGAAGTAAAAATATTGATGAGATTTTACATAACATACATAGCATATTTCTGAAATAGAAATCTACGAAAACGTATTTTAAAAAATACAAAGATATATTATAAGCAGTCTTTATTGTTTGCATAGAGAAATAAAGACAAGTTTGTAACATCATATGTATATCCATTGTGATCTGGACTAACATGTATCTCCCCCAAATCAAGAAAAAACATTCTTCAAAAGGTCGGCAAAAGTTTAACTGGTTGATTTTATGTTACCTTTGTACGTAAAAGTCTCGTATTGCAAATTTGGTTGATGTTCACAATTTATATATAGATATTACAACATTGACCGATACTACAAATGTGATAAGTTAAACAAAAATGATCTCAAACATGGTGATCGATTGTTTAATTGCAATTAGGAATTGTTAAGTTAGAATATTGATTTGGCTTAAAAGTAGTTACATTTTCTTTTAATTTGGTATGTGATTCGTTTCAATGATGCATTACTACAAATAATTCTCGTGTCTCCATAGTGACATTTTGAGGAGGTAGTTTATCATTGAAACTCATCGCTACAGACGTTATTTTCAGACAGATCGAGGTCTTCTCAGAAGGCTATTTTAGTTTATTGATCTTATTTGGTTATTTGTACATGTTATTTCACGTGGTCTGGTCTATGAGGCTTATTAGAATGATGACACTAATACCTATAGAAAGGATCTAATACAGAAACCGGAAAATAAGCCTCGGTCTATATAGATGCGGGTTACTGATTTTGACTAGAGTTAGAAATTACTAGTTCGTATAGTTATCAGCTCTAAACTATATCAATATGTATACTTACATTTGTTTTGTTTTTTTAGAAAATTTACTCTTCATAGAAGCAGTAGTTATCACGTCAGGTGGACATGACAATATGGCGCTTGACGATGGTCAGCGAGAGAAATCTGACGAGGTTCGTGACCTCTTGAAAAGACTTAACACTTCGTAATAGATGCTAGTTTCCGTTACAGCCCTCGTCTCATCCTGGTCGAGGCCATCCAACTTTTCCCACCATCAGCAGCCCCTTTATCTCGATACAAATCTATTGTTCTTTACATAGGTTATCTGTCTCATTTAAGTATCAAATCATGACCCATCGCGAGTGAAATGAAGGCATATAGAGTATTATTGTAGACAAGGAAATAGACATGTACATCTCCGCGTCCGTTTGTTGATATGTCAATTTTTACTTTCTTCGTGTATTGAGTACATGTATTGTTAACACATAGGCCTACATGCTTATTATTTATACGCCCAATTTCTGAGACAGGTTGACTGATAAAACTCAGTAAATAGACAAATATTAAATCACTAAAACAAGATCAACGAGAGAGAGAGAGAGAGAGTTAACCAAGTGGGCGTTAACACCCATTAAGACCCCCACAGTGGTCAATTTTCCCCTCTACGATAGTACTAATATAAAAACTGTAATATAATCTGTTATTTTTGTATCACTATTTTGTCATCATCACTAGTGCTCTTCGCCGTGACAAAATAAAGTGTCGAAACGTCGAGCAAATTTGAAGTTCTCACTAATTTGAATTACACAAACGAGAAAACCCTCATGTGGTGAATCGTTATTCACTTCAGAAACTTCTGAAGTTTTGAAGACAAGATCGGATTTATTACGATTGGGAATTACACTGCTTGCCTATTATACGAGACCTACCCGTGGAACAAAAGTGGTCTACGCATCTTCATTGGAAATAAGATTTTATGATAGAGAAACTTTCGTAAATGTATTTGCCTAGTTGTAAATATATTTTTCATATAAATGTAAAGAAAGAATATTTTGAATCCACCGGGATTCGAACTCGGGTATCTGGCTACGAGGGCCAGCGCTCCAACCGACTGAGCTACAGAGGCTCGCGTAGAACGACCGAATTTTTACCCAGGTAAAGGCTGCGAATCTTTCTATACGATAAGCACTGACACAGGGACACTGAAATAGTGTCTTTTTTTTTATCTAGATATTACCCACAAATGTGTTTGTTGTTTTGGGTTATTCTGATAATCTGGTTCTGGCATATATATTTTTTTCATAAATGTAGAGAATGAAAATTTAGCTTGCCTTCGCCGGGATTCGAACTCGGGTCTCTGACTAGTACGGCCAGTGCTCTAACCGACTGAGCAAAGTTATATCTATATATGTTTATATAATGTAGACGGTTGATGCACTTGTTGTATAGATACGCGATCGTTGTTTATGTAAATACAGACGTTCTGATCTATACCCCTGGCTGTACATGTAGGCATGTCGACCCACGGGAACACCCAAGCTAGTTTAGAGCATTGCTGTGAAACAAAATATAAAAAAAGTAAAAAAAAAAACAAGAAAAAAAAAAGCAGATTGCATAACAGGAAAAAAGAAACACAAAGTAAATTTGAACAACGGACTGCATGCACAAGGCAGAATTCTAAATCTGTCAAACTTAACGTCTCGCTGTCAGAATTGTTTATCCCACGACAATTCCATGATATGTGCCTTTTTGAAAATGTAAAAAAATTCACAAACAACAATTCAAAAATTGTTTGGGACAAATTTATTGGAAACAAATAGCTTAGAGGAAATCTCACCAGGGAATACATGACAAGGTTATAGAGAACGTTATGGTTGATGTCTTAATCCGCATTCGACACGCACAGATTTACAAGACTAATACGAAACAAGCAAACAATATTTCGTCACGTGTTGTCCGAGGAGAAACTATATTAGAAAGTGAATCATTCTCTTTGATTTGTATTTAACACAGCGCTGGATGAAATTTTACTAGCAGGGCGTAGTGCTTGCAATAAAGGTATACAAGAAACTGAAAGTTAGCAATATACAAAATTATATATGTTAAATGTTTTCGAGACAAGCCGTTAGCGGATTCGATCCCGTGAACCTCGATTTAGGAACATCTGTTCGAAACCTATAATCCTAAAGAATGAGTAGATGTGGTCATGCAGTGGTTTGATAAAACTAAGCAACAATAACACAAGCATTTGCCATATATACATGAGGATGGATTAAATCACTATCGGGAAACATGTTGATAGAGAAGTACATATAGGCTACCTGTACAAGGTGATTTTTGATGTTTTATTTTTAATCCCACAAGATTAAAAATCTTTTATAATTTTGAAATCTTGAGTTGTTGCACTGAATGAGAAAACTTAAACACCGTTATTGCTTACATTTTATTTTCTTGTGAATGTTCACAAAAAGACCAGAAGCCGGATAAAAAAGTTTAAAATCAAATTATGAGATATCTAAATATCAAACGGCTTCTGTTCACTAATTGCTTGATATGTATGTCACATTTCATAATACATAAGATCAAGTGGTTTTGCGGTTATGTTTCGGTAACGAAATATATGATGGGCACAAGTGCGCAATAAGTCGACAATTTATTACCTATGTTTAACAATGAATATGTATTGAACCTGCCAATCAAATCGCCTCAAAACCAAAACATTAATCTGCGTAAGAATCTCTTTTACACGTCAATTTATCTAATCTTACGTGGTCATAATTCACGCGTCACAATTATGAAAAAAGGTTTCACGCAAGTCACTGAAATTGACGCGTGATCAAATAGTTTGACGTGTAAGAAAACTTATTCAACACATACCAAAGTTAGCCCGAAACGTGCTGAAGTTGACCCGAAACGTCTTCTTAAGAAACGTTTCCCGCTTTACTGTTCATTGATTTTCGTCTGGCTAATTCAGCGCGTAAACATGAAATTATGAAAAATCAGCGAATGAATTTGATTGTGTATTTTGTGTGTGGTTATTATGTCCACGTATAATTAGGCCATATAATCGTGACCTCATCCTCGATTTATACCCCATACGTGACTCGTGAGAGTTAGGTCTATATCATAATCAGTGTCAGAAATATTTGCGGTTGTAGTATATATAGGCCTGTTATGACATTTTCCGAGGTGCCTACAAGTTTAATATGGACGATTAAATTAACCGATGTACTTTATTTAAATACATTATGGTAAACGGACCAAAATAAACTGACCTAAATCGCCCGTGATGCCATAGACTAACGCAAACAAAATAGTATAATGTAAAACAACAAAAGTTCTATCATCCTTCACAGTCAGCTGACTATATGAAGGATGGTAAATAATATGTTTTTAAATTTACCCTCTTGCGTGTTTATAATGTTTGCGACACACACACAATCGAGACAAATGGAAAAAA